>RJWM01023187.1:0-32637 GCA_004363535.1 Dasyprocta punctata
TTTAGGTTGAAAGTTTTCAGTTTTTCTCCATTTAGTAAGATGTTGGCTGTTGGTTTATGATATATGGCTTTTATCAGGTTGAGGTAGAGACCACCTACTCCAATTTTCTGTAGGGATTTTATCATGAATGGGTGTTGAATTTTGTCAAAAGCTTTTTCTGCATCTTTTGAGATGATCACGTGGTTCTTGTCCTTGGCCCTATTGATATGGTGCATTACATTTATTGATTTGAGTATGTTGAAACATCCCTGAATTCCTGGGATGAATCCCAGTTGATCATGAAGTATAATCTTCCTGATAACTTGCTATATTCTATTTGTCAGTATTTTATTGAGTATTTTTGCATCTATGTTCATTAGGGAGATTGCCCTGTAATTTTCTTCTCTGGTTGGGTCTTTTTCTGGTTTTGGTATTAGTGTAATATTTGTTTCCAGGAATGAGTTAGGGAGACTTACTTCCCTTTCAATTTCATTGAAGAATTTGAGGAGTGCTTCCATTAAATCTTCCCTAAATTTCTTGTAGAATTCAGCAGTGAATCCATCAGGACCTGGGCTTTTCTTTGTTGGTAAGGTTCTAATTATATTTTCAATTTCACTAGCTAAAATTGGGTTATTCAGCAGCTTTCCATCTTCTTGATTCAGCTTTGGTAATTCATAGGTTCCTAGGAATCTGTCCATTTCTTCTGTGTTATCAGATCTATGTGAGTAAAGGTTTTCAAAGTAGGTGTTGATGATCTTCTGTATTTCCACAGGATCTGTAGTGATTTTACCCTTTTCATTTCTTATTACATGAATCTGAGTTTTTCTTTCCTCTTTTTGATAAGGTTGGCTAGGGGTTTATCAATTTTATTTACTCTTTCAAAGAACCAACTCTTTGATTCATTAATTCTTTGTATTGTTTTCTTAGTTTCAGTTGCATTAATTTCTGCTCTGATCTTGATAATTTCCTCCCTTCTTTGGGCTTTGGACTTGACTTGCTCTTCTTTTTCTAGAAGTTTGAGGTGCAGCATTAGGTTGTTTATGTGCGCTCTTTCCATTTTTCTGATGTGGGAGTTTAGTATTATAAATTTCCCTCTGAGGACTGCTTTCATTGTGTCCCACAGGTTCCTGTAATTTGTATTTGCATTTTCATTCAATTGCAGGTATTGTTTAATTTTTTCTTTAATTTCTTCTGTGACCCATTGATTGTTTAGGAGAGTATTATTTAATTTCCATGTGTTTATGGGGTTCTTGTGGGGTTTTTTGTTATTCATTTCCAATTTTACTGCGCTATGGTCAGATAATATGCATGGAATTATTTCAGTTCCTTTGCATTTACTTAGGCATGTTCTGTGGACTAGTATATGATCTATTTTAGAGAATGACCCATGTGCAGCTAAGAAGAATGTGTATTCTGATGTTGATGGGTGGAACACTCGGTACACATCTACTAGGTCCATTTGTTCACAAGTTTGAATCAGTTCTGTTATTTCTTTGCTGATTTTTTATTTGTTTGATCTGTCTCTGTGTGACATTGGAGTGTTAAGGTCCCCTGTTATAATTGTATTATTGTATATTTGCTTTTTTATGTCTATTAAGAATTGTCTTACATAGTTGGGTGCTCCCATATTTGGTGCATATATATTTATGATTGTAATGTCTCCCTCTTGAAGTTTTCCCCTAACAAGTATCTAGTGACCTTCTTTACCTCTTTTGATCATTTTCAGTTTGAAGTTCACGTTGTCTGCAAACATAATAGCTACCCCTGCTGTTTTCTGTGTTCCTGTTGCATGGAGTATTGTTTTCCAGCCTTTGATTTTTAGTCTGTGAGTTTCCTTTTGAGTGAAATGTGTTTCTTTTACACAGCATATTGTTGGATTTTGTTTCTTAGCCCACTGTGCCAGTCTGTTTCTTTTTATTGGTTAGTTGAGACCATTTACATTGATTGATATAACAGATATGTACTGACTCATTCCTTTCATGATATCTTTCTGTTGTTCATTTTCTAAATTTTGTTTAATTATTTGTCATGCTTAGTGGCTTCCTTTTGTTGTTGTTCTTAAGATTGTAGCTATCTTTGTCTCTTTATAGAGCTTCTTTCAGTACTCTTTGTAGTTTTGGTTTGGTTTCTTCAGTTGTTCTTTGTCATGGAAGTATCTTACTTCTCTATCAATTTTTAAAGAGTTTTGCAGGGTACATCAAGCTGGGTTGAAGTTGTTATCTTTCAGGATTTGAAATACTGCACTCCATGCTCTTCTTGACTTAAAGGTTTGTGTTGAGAAGTCTGCCATAATTCTGATAGGCTTTCCTTCATAGGTGATCTGTTTCTTTTCTCTGATAGCTTTTAGTATATTGTTCTTGTGCTGTATTTCTGATACCCTAATTATTATGTGTCTGGGCAAAGATTTATTTTGGTTATTGTTATTTGGGCTCTGAATGCCTCACTTTCCTGTATATTAGATTCTCTTCTCACGTTTGGAAAATTTTCTGCTATTATTTCTGCAAATAGTCTTTGCAGGTCATTAGTATTGACCCCTGCTTTTTCATTGATGCCTATTAATCTTATATTATTTGTCTTGGCATCATGTTGCAGCTGTTGAATTGTTGTTTCCTGGTTCCTTGTTATTTTTAAGAGATCTTTTCTTTCATGATCATAAGCTTCCATGCTATCTTCAGCTTCATTCAAGCAGTTTTGCCAACTTTCAATGGAATTCTTAATTTCCTGAATTTCCCTTTGAATCTGTTTCATGCATTCTATTTGTGTCTTATAGTGTTCATTCAAAGTTTCCATCATTTCCTTGTGTTCTTCTATTTTTTTATCTTGATCTTCTTTAGATACACACAGCATTTCTTTCATAATGATTGTCATTTCATCTTTTAGCTGAGAGATTATTTCTGATTTGTGTTTCTCTACAGCTTCATGGAATTGTTTCTTTACTTCATTTGCTATCATTTCAGAAAGTTCAGTTAAGTGACTCCCAATGTCTTCCATTTCAGTGTCTCTTGGGTTTGTTCTCAGTGGGCTGGGGGATTGAGACTGTCTCTTGGTCTTTTGTTTTGTCATTTTCTTCTGGGACCTATATGGCTGGGCAGGCAGCCTCCCGATGGATTGCACTAAAACACTGTGCTGCGTAGAGCTTCAATCCTCCAATATCCCCATGGCTAGCTGAGGCACACCCCCAGATTATGGCACTGAACCCTTATGCTCTGTGGTCTGTGTGGCTGGCCGTGTGTTCCCCTGATGTAGCTTTTTGGGTTGCTCTGGGACGCTGGGCTGAACAAAGTTTGTATCCTCCCTGTAGCTAGCAGATTCACACCCCTGGAGCTTGTTGCCAGGGCCTCAAACCTGGCTGTGTAGTGTTCAGAACTGCCGTGACCCAGGTGGCTAGCAGAGATGCAGCCATGGGGTGTGTCCCTGGACCTTCAGCCTGGCTGGGTGGAGTTTGGAACCTCTGGGACCTAGGTAGCTAGACAGAGCACACCCTATATTGTGGCACCACCAGGACCTTGTGTCTGGCTATGAGGTGTTCAGAGCCTCTGGAAAATGGGGCAAGCCCAGGCGAGTCCCAGGCATATAGTGCTGGGGCCTTGCTGCTGGTTGGGCGGGTTCACAACCCTAAGACCTGCTGTGCACCACATCCCTGAATAATGGAGGTCACGCCTTGTGCTCTGATGGGTAGAGCTCAGGTTCTCTAAGGCCCTGCAGTTATGCTGGCCTCTCCCTGATGAGCAGCTCTGGGGCTCTGGGCTGGGCTGGGCTGAGTACCTCTGTGTCCTGCGAGGCTGGCGGGTGTTCCCCTGATGGATTGCACTGAGCCGCTGGACTGGGTAGAGCTCGATCATTTGTGCAGCTAGTGAGGGCGCACTCCTGGAGTGTGTTGCTGGACACTCCACCTTACTGGGTGGGGGTCAGAACCTCTGGGACCCAGGTGGCTAGGCAGAGTGCACCCCGGAGTGTGGTACCACCCAGACCTTGCGTCTGGCTGTGAGGAGTTCAGAGCCTCTAGAGCCCAATATTTTCTTTAAATTCACCTTTCTCCTCTTTTGATCATCTTCCTCCTTGTGCCGGCCCACCCAAGCTCCTCTACATATCCTTAAGTTCTTATTTCTTCATGTGAGTCTTGTTATTTGGTTTGTGTGTTGAAGAAAATTTTGAAGTATAGTGTAGCCCATTGATCACATAGTGGTGACACAAAGTGATAGGCAGTATGGAGTTTTTCGTAAGTATCTAGTTAATATCTGAATTACTGTGCTAGTCTCGGTGACATGGGCTTGTGGTAAACCATTGCCATCTGCAGCAGATACAATTGCTACCCAACATGTACTGTATTTCCTTAAAATTTCATTTATAACAACTTGACTTCCAATGGCAGTTACTCTATTTCTAGATTTCTGTGACCACAGAGGCAACTCTGTGTACTCAAGGCAACATGCCAGATGACACAGGACCTCTGAATGCAGTTCACACTGACTGAGGAGAGTTAGAATTTAAAAAATCCAGTTCTCTTGTCTCCTTGGTGGGTAACTCAGTTCTAGTCTAAGACACACATTCTATAATGCTTCTCAGAGATCCCCAAGAGGGTTAAGATACAGTTGCCTCTTCTAGTAACACATTGGGTGGGTCGCTTTTTATATGTCTTCCCTTCTCTATTTCATTTTTGTACTCTCTTATGATAGTTTCTGTGATTAACTCTGAGATAAACTACTTGCACTTGAATATGTCTGAGGACCTGCTTCTAGGAAAACCTAACCAAGGTGATAATTCAATACATTTGTAGATTATACAGTAATCTTTTCATTGATTGTGTTAAAACTTGGAGGTTCTGGGGCCAAGGCAAATGCTAATTTGAAGTAATTGCATATGCTCACATTAGGCTGTCCCTGACAATGTTGTAATAATAATTGGGCACCATTGTTCAGATCCAAAATATACTCACGATATTTGCCTTTTGACTGCTAAGTAGAGGATGTAATGACTATAGACTGATACATCTTTAGGAAGAGAGTGTAGCTATTGAGCTTTCCAGTTTCATATGGTTCAGTGATTTTTCTTCCACATACAGTCTGGCTGCTGACACATGTTGAAATTTTTCATGCCAATCAGCTTGAGGAAACCTGGAACTGCTGAGTTAAGTCTGTGCTCATAAAGCTAGAAAGAACTGTTGCATTATAGCAAAGAACCCCAAACTGACAGAAGATTAGGTTTGGAAGCCTTGAGGTGGGTTTTAATCCCTATGCATAAACTTAATCTCTGTACCTATTGATCACATTCCTGCTGTTTTAACTGTAATTGTTTTCAATTTTACCTCATTATTTACAATACTCTAACATATTATGTACCCATAGTGCCTGTGTACTAGAAGCATAATCTGACTATAATTAATCCAAGGTGACATTCTCTTAGAGTCAAGCCTCTAAGAGATCAGTATTTCACATCAGGATGCTTTGTAGGATACTTTGATATTTCCCCTGGGGTTCGAACGCCAGAAAAGTTGAGAGATCTTATTTCCTGTAATCACATAAGGCATGTAACATATCAGGCCAAAGACAAAAGAAATAGTAAGCGGGGGTGGGGGTGTGTGGGGGGGTAGGGGGCTGTATTGTGCTGTTGTACCACAGAAACCAGGGACTTATCTCAGTGTTTGTCAAAGTGTAGTTGCTCTTTGTTTTTCCCTTTTAAAATGCAAAAAGTGAACAGCAAACATTTCTCTTTCCTTGGACTTAGTATCAGAATGGGTGGGGGGCAGTATCTTTAAAAGAAATTGCATAGTGTAATGGCCAGTTGTAGGGCCAGGATTTCAGTCCCTGTATAATGCTATGGCAAGTACTTAGTTGTTCTGCAATTTGCAACTGCAATTATTGCAAAGGTAAGTTTACTTCTCATACACCTCTCTAGAAGGCAGAACACGTTGAGGTAGGAACTGGCTCTAAATCAATGCTTACTCCAGCATCCACATGACATCTGGTACAGGCTATACTGACAAAATAATTTTGAATTAAAAAAGAGAGCAAGCCCAAGAGACCCATGGTGGTCAGAGTTTAGCTGATCTGTACCCGAGAATGGCAGAACTGAGGATGTCGCGTCTAGATTTCATTCAGTTAGTCAAAACATATTTATTATGTGCCAAGCACTTCTGTAGGTGCTGAAAGTACTGCATGGATCTTGCATGCCAGCAGATGTGACAATAAAATAGATGAATAAGTAAACTTAACATAGCGCTGGGAAATGACACGTGCTAAGAAGAAAAACAGCATAGAAATGGGGAAGAGGGGAGTTTATGGCATACGTTTGTTAGGATAACAGGAAGGGTCAAAAGTAGTTGTAATCTGGATCAAAGAAGGGAGCTCGTGTCCTGAGAGAAATATAAAGAGGAGAAGGTTTATGGAATAAACAAAAAATCCAGAACCGGGAGAGAAGAAGGCGAAAGAAAGTGAAGGGAAATCCAGTCAGTGCGGAGTCGTGTGGGGTAAATTTAGCGTGTTTTAGGAGGAAACAGGGAAGCAAAAGTACAGCGCAGGTTTCCATTTCATGTGAAAAAAATTTTTTTTCGTTTGGAGAAAATACAAAGATTTTGCGATTATGACAGAAATCCTCTCCAAAGAACTTGTCACCAGGTCTTAGGTAAGAGAATCAGCGTTTCTATCACTCTGCCTTCTAGTTGGCCCGGTGTAAGCTCGTAATCTGCGCCCATTGGCCCCCGCTCCTGTCTCCAGATGAGCGGCCATCTTGGGGCCCGCCCCCGGCGCGAGGCCGTCTGGGAAGTGTAGTTTCGGCCCCGCTGCGGGACCTCTTGCCCTGTGTGCCCACGTCCCTCAGGCGGCCACCCCTCAGGCGGCGCGCCAGCCCCGCGCTCCCGCCCTCTGCCTTTCTTTTGCAGCAGTCGAGATCTTGGAAGGTAGGGGTGGAGGGCAAGTTCCCGCGGAGCAGTGTGTCAGGGGCGCGGGTCAGGGCTTCCACACGCGTCGGGGTTGTGACCCCGCGGCCCGGGAGGGCGGGCACTGGGGCAGCGCCAGCGCCGTCCGCAGCCCAGCTTCTCCGCCCGCCGGCCGCTCGGGCTGGGGTTCCGGCGCCGCTTCCCAGCCCCGGCCGCAGCCCTCAGCGGCCTTGTCCTCCCTGCCCTCTTCAGCGTGCGCCCCGCGGTGGCCCTGGCGCTTGGGAACCCCCATCCCAGCCAGTCCGCGTTAAACACGTGTCGCTGGGCTGCCCGGGGAAACCGAACAGATGCCCGGGGCGACGGCAAAGCAGGGCGTCCCGAAGGCACTTATCTGGGGAGAGAATTTCACATTTGGTGCAAAAAAGAAAAAAAAAAAAAAAAAAAGACGAAGCTTCGAACTCGTTCTGGTGGGAGAACTCAGTAATACCCCGGACTTCCTCACACCTATTTGACCGTTTACTGTTCTTTAGTTTCTTACGCTGGGCTTTTTCAGGTACATTAAGGCGGGCAGCGGGAAACAGCAAATGAGTGGAACCTGAGGCGCGCTTGCAGCTTCCCCTGCAGGTTCACGTTCTGCCTTGGCTGTGGCCCTGCACCAGGTACTCACGGCGCCTCGGGAGCCACTGGGCGCTCCCCTCTTTCCGGGACACCACTAACACCAGTGGGTGATTTGGTTGTAGCTGTAAAGCTCCTCTTCTAAGCCATTTTACAGCCCGCGGCCTGGGCCGCGAAGGCTTCTGGGAGTTGGAGTCCTGCCTGTTCTCCCAGCGGTCTGGTACTTCCCCTCCCGGCGTGCCCTTTGGCGCCGCGAGATGTCTCGCGGGAGTTGAAGTCTCACTTTCGTCGGTTGCATCCAGCCTCTTCCTGTGAACTACAGTTCTAGTGTGCCCGTGCGTTTTTTTTTTTTTTTAACCGTTTTCCTGTTTCTACCAGCTTTGAGGTTGAACGAGAGACAAATAGTAAAGATATTTTGTTTTTGAAATGTTTAGTGCAGATTTTTTTTGGTTGCTGTTGATTGCATATGCCCTTCTAAGGATTAGATATGGAGTCGTTGCATAAGGTGTTCCAAATATTAGGCAGTGTGCAGGTTCAAAACAGCACTCAATTTTCAGAGTATGTTCATTTGATCCCTTTTTAATAATAATATTGTTCAATTTGTAGATGAGGAAAAGCTTGGGAAGATGGTTTATCTATGGCTACACAGCTAGTATGTTTTAGAAAACATGTAAGTCATGTAAAACACATGTAGTAGACATGTTCTAGTAAATAAATTTTAAAATTTATTATGTATTATAGTTAGTCATTTTAGTCTACTCCTTTATTTTTTTTTTTTTATTTTTTTTTTTTTTTGCGGCACTGGGGATTGAACTCACAGCCTCATGCCTGCCAGGGCAGGCACTTAAGCCTCTGAGCCAAACTCCCAGCCCTAGTACTAACCAGGCCCGACCCTGCTTAGCTTCCGAGATCAGACGAGATCGGGCGCGTTCAGGGTGGTATGGCCGTAGACTCTACTCCTTTAAAAACATACATGAAAGGGATACCTATTTGTTGTTGTTGTTGTTGTCTTTTGGAGACAGGGTTTCACTACGCAGTTCATGGTGGCCTTGGACTCAACTTTGTAGCTCAGGCTGGCCTGGAACTCGCTGTGACCTTCCTGCTTAAGCCTCCCAAATGTTGGGCTTGCAGACTTGAGCCACCAGGCTAGGCATGTATTTATTTACAGATTACAAAACAAAAACTGAGGAAGTGAAGCAGTGTATTCCAGTTGACTCAGTTGGTGAGCAGTACTGAAATTGTAGCCCCTTTTTAGTTGACAGTATCTGCTTAGAAAAAGACCCTACCTTGTAGAACTGAGAGGATGCCCATCCTTTCTGACTACAGAATTGGAAATATCACCATTATATCACCTCCTTAGTTGGACACTAAACATTAGAGCTGCAAAAACGTTGAAGATCATTTAAGTCTAAAGCAAAGATCTTGGAGCAGTTCCTGGAATATAGTAATGGTTCTATGAATGTTCACTATATATAGTTTTATAGTTTCTTTATTTTAGAGGTGAGGAAACTAGCTTAGATGGTAATGCAGTTTGCCCAAGGTCATACAGTTGGTTTGTGTCAGAGATAGGACTAAATCCAAGAATCTTATATCCAAGTTCAGGGTTATTTTTAATCTACAGTCAACTACCAGGATTACTAAATGTGCAGGTTTTCCCCCTAATTTGTTCTTCTAGGCCACAGACCAGGACCAAAGTCTCTTTTTTTATTGTTGGTAAGATTGTAATGTTTTGTTAATCCAATGAATACCTTTTTGAGTATCTTTATATGCTTGTGTCTGTTCAAGTGCCAAGGCCACAAAGATAAAAAGTATCTACTGTGCTAGAGCTGGGGGTACCTTGTAAGTCTTCCATTCTCTTTCATTTTATAAATGAGGAGAATGAGTCTATCATCTGTCATGTCCTCGTATCAAAACCATGCCCTTGTATCCTGTTTCTGTGAGGAGAGAGGTTTCTGGGGGCTTCATAGAATTGTATGTGACCCGTTTAGGGTTGTGTTCTCCTCTCCTTGGTGTCCTCGTCTAAGACTCATTCCTGTAAACACTTGGTGGAATACTTTAGGAAGTGTTTTTGTGTCCCCATCTTTGTTTTATGTACAGATTCTTTATGTTCCATTTCTAGTTTAGGAATAAGTCTTGTTTTGGCTCCCAATACTCTTTTTTTTTCTTTCACATATTTAAGTAAAGAATATGATACTGAATTTACATTCTGATTGTTTATCTTCCAACACTGCCTGACCACTAAAAGACACTGAAAATGTACTTGTAGAGTTGCATTCCTAAGCACCCCTGAGCTCTATTCCCACATCTTTTCCTTGAATCTGTTTTATTTTTTAATGTAGAAATGCAGCTTTGAAATATAAGATGTAGGAGGTTACTTTTCTTTCAACATGGACATTGCAGAGAAAAATCTCAGCCTTTGAGGTCATTCTCCAAGGGGCTGTCTCTTTACGCATGTCTATGTCTGTGACTTCTCAGATGAGAAAACACTCTCTAAGTAGCAAAACATAGCAGGGAAGCAGAAGAGATTGGTCACATGGAGGCTTGTGATTTAAATCCTGGCCTTTTCTTTTGGACAAGTTTCTCTTAGACTTAATTTCTTCTCTGTAAAGTAGGGATAAGAACCATTTTTACTTCATGTAGTGATGATAAGAAAAAGTGTGTTTAAAGCTTTGAACATGTTTTAGGACCCTAAATAGGTTACAGTAAATAGATTAATAACAGCTCTTGTTTTGTCATTATTAATATATACTTGTTATATTAAAATTCAGATTTCCTCAGGATTTAAGCGTGAGCCATATACCTGTTTTTTTGAAAGGATTTGCTGTTTGTTTTCTTACGGTAGCATGCTTGACTTTCACATTTAAAATATGAAGTTATCTGTGACTTTTGATAACCCATATTGACATTTTCTTTTGTGGCCAGATAGTGAAGTGTTTGTCTGGGTACTGCTAGCTGAGAGGTCTCTGATCTATGGTTCTATCTGTATATTAAATCTGAGATTGAAAAACAGCCTGCTTCTGTCAGAGAGGTCTTCTGTACACCTCTAGAAAGGGCTGGGTCCTGTCCCAGGAGCCTCACGATTAAAGTGAACAGCTGTCATTCAGCTAGTGTATAATCCAGGGGCAATGACCATGTGACTACGACAATAATTCTTTCTAAAGTTGACAGTTTAGGTAGTTTGGGGTTATCACTAAGGAGGCAAGTTACTCGAAAGTGGTGATGTAAGGGCCATGGAAGAAGAAACAGGCCTGTCACTGTGAGGCCACAGGAGGATGGGCATAGGAGGCCCTTGCCTTTATTCAGCACATTTATCATGCTCCTAGCTCTGCCAGGCGCTGCACCATATGCTGGTGATAAGGGCAATGAATGTGGCTGATTGAAGTGGTGATAATGGTAAGTGATGCTGTATTCTAGGTGTGGAAGAAGAGAACGAAGGAAGGGAGGAAGGGAGGGAAAGGAAAAGGAAGGAAGGAAGGAAGGAAAGAGGTGTTGGGATATGAACAGGAAGGAGTTCTGGGTGTCTAGGGTGTGAAAGTCAGTGGCTAGAGGAAGTGGTGAGATGAGGCTGCAGAGACAACTGTGGGTTTTGTTTCTATTACTTGTATTTTAAAAGAATTTTGGACTTCATTTCAAGGGAGTTTGGGAAACTATTTAGCAGCCTGAAGTGAGGAAATGAAGGATTTTTTTTTTTTTTTAAATATAGGTACACTGTAGACAACACATTTGTGAGGCAATCGTTGTGGAAACATCAGTTAGGCCTGTCCTTGAGCATTAATGTGCATACGAATCTCCTGCTGATTTTTTTTCAATACTAGAAGTATTGAAAAAGTATAAAAGTATAGGAGAAGTATACTAGAAGTATAGAATACTTGGCTTGCTAGCCAAGTATTCTGCCACTGAGTTGTATCACCAGCCCCTTTTTAAATTTAAATTTGAGATAAGATCTTGCTCAGTTGCTCAGGCTATCTTGAGTTTGTGATCCTTCTGCTTCAACCTCCTGGGTAGCTGGGAGGCTGTATTACCTTGCCAAGGTTCTCTTGCTGATTTTAAAATGTGGGTTCTGATTCAGTAGATCTGGAGTGAACCAGAGAGTAAAACTATACTTAATAGCAAGTACTTCAGAGATGCTTGAGAGATAATGAGAGATCAGGACAGGAGAACAAAATCCACAGAGCAAAAGACTTGGATATTTTGGTACTGAGGATTGAAGCCAGGCTCTTCACACTGAGCTACATACCCACCTCTTATTTAACTCTTTATTTTGAGAAAGAGTCTCACTGAGTTGTTAAGTTGCCCATGTTGGGCTTAAACTTGCAATACTCCTGCCTCAGCCTCTCAGAGTCCTGGAATTACGAGACTTAGCTTTTAATATTGGTTCTGCCAGTTACTATCTGTGTGATTCTGAGCAAAATGTCCTAATTGCTCTGATCCTGAATTTCCTTATCTGGGAAATGGGCATAATCCTGCGTGTTGCAGAGCGATGTTTTAAGTTTTCAATGAAGTGACCCATGGTGAGTGTTTAACACAGTAGCTGGCACTCAGTAAGTGGTAGGCTTTGATGTTATTGTTATTGCTATTAATTAAAATCACAACTTTGCATATCCTGCTTCATTTTTCCTTTTTTATTGTATTTTTAATATTGAGTGGAATAGATAACTTTTTTTCTTTTTTGGTATGGGGATCAAACTCACAACCTTGCGCTTGCCAGGCAGGTGCTTACGCCACTGAGCTAAATCCCCAGCCCTATTTTTTGAGACAGGGTCTCACTATGCAGTTCAGGCTGGCCTTGAACTCACTTTGTAGCCCAGGCTGGTCTCAAACTCACAAGGATCCTTCTGCCTCAGCCTCCCGAGTGCTGGGATTAAAGGCGTGTGCCACCACCCCAGCTTGGAATAGATAACCTCTAATTCTACTGCTTTTCTTTACCTGTCGTATATTATGTTTAAAGCTTCTTTAATCCTTTGTAGATATTTGAGGATTATGGATGCAGGGGAGGAGAAACATCTCTTCTTATCCTAGTTCTATAGCTGAAGCCCCAGTAACAAAAGATATATGAACAATAGAAAAATATACAAATTAATAGAAGCTTTATGTGACATGGCATGGGAGTGTTCATGAAGGAATGAAGACCTGAAAAAATGGGTAAATCTATGTATTTTTAAAGTTAGGTTTGCTGAAGAGGTAGTTAGTCACAAAGAAGTATGATCAGACAAAAAATGTGATCTACTGTTAATAAACTGGAGGAAACATAGGCTTGATTGGTTGGATTCTGTATTGTGACCTTGAGTCTTGAAAGTAAGGATGTTCTTTTCCTCCAGGTGTTGGGGGGAGACCTTTTTTTTTTTCTTTACTAGACTATGTTTCTTTTTGTTGTTTTTATTTTTTATTAATACATATTTGCAGTACATAATGATTACATTCCTTATGGGGAGTTGGTACTTGTACATAACACTTCTTAATTCTGTTTTCATCCCATTTCCCTCCCCTCCCCTCCTTTCCTTCTCTCTCCATCTCTTGATCCTCCTTCTCATTTGTGAAAGATCTCCCTGCTTAAAATTAATCTAACCTTTATTTTGCTCCTTACTTGTATTTTGGGTTTCTCATAAAAGGGGAAGCCAAGTGATATTTAAACTTGTGTGTCTGAATTATTTCACTTAACATTATGGTCTTACAGTGCATCTATTTTCCCACAAATGACTCAAGATTATCTTTCTTTGTGGCAGAGTAGTATTCCATTGTATTTGTATTTATCCATTCATCTGTTGATGGATATATAGGCTGTTTCTAAGATTTAGACACTATGAATTGTGCTGCTATAAACATGAGTATGCATGTTCAGTGTAATATGTGTTTAACTCTTTAGGGAAGATACCTAAAAGGGAAATGGCTGGGGTAAATGGAATTTTAGACCCTTTCACATGGACATCTTATGACCTGATTCATGGGAAAGTTAAAAAATCCTTTCTGGTTTTCTCCTTCGGGGGATAAGGGGAGAAAGTGAGAATAACTTTTCTGCTTCTGTGGTTTCCTCAAATCCTTTCACCATAAAACAGTTTGGTTAGTGTATCCTGAATTCTGTAATAGGCAGATAGATATATTTCAAAACATGGAGTCAAGTCTCTAAATTTGATGGGAAAAATCTGGAACCTTTAAGGTAACATGTTATATGTGATTATTAAAATGTGAATTTGAAGTGCTTTGCTTTTAATGGGAATTTTATTCCTTCTTTATATAATATTAATCTGTTTGGATTGGTTTCCAACAGTAATTCTCAGTGCTGGCTAAAATTAGATCACCTGAGGCTGGTCTCATCCAGATAGATCAAATCAGATTGAGTAAAGGAAGGGAGGTATTTGGATTTTATTTTTTAAGGTTCTTAGGTGATTCTAAAGTGCAGTTAGGACTGAGAGCCACTGATTCTAATAATAGAACATTGTGAAATGGATCAGGTATAATGTAAGAGATAAAAGGTCTTGGTGGGGAGTGAAATATCTGGAAAATAGTATTTTGAAGACTTTGGGTGTGAAAGAGATGAGATGCCCCATCAAAAAATTCTCATGGAATTTGATGAACTGACTACAGGTTGTGCCCTGGGTTATATTTGAGGTTAACTGCTAGTGACATTCTCCACCAGCTCCCTCATATCTCTAGCTTTCCTTACGTGAGGTGAGTCAGGAACTCCTTATATTGAATTTCAGGTTGTTTCTCTTCCTCTTATTTAGTGTGTTTTAATCCTCATAGCTGAAAAAAGTATAAACTCATTGAAATCATATTCAAAAGAAACTAAGTTACATACTTTCATGATCCATAACAGTTATGAAAAGGTTTAAAGGATTGTTCCAATAAAATATAACCCACTTTTAGTATAATAGTCTTACATTCTAATTCTGTAACTTGAACTACTTCTGGAAAGGCTGCCTATTATAAAGTTTTTTGTTTTTGTTTTTGTTTTTGTTTTTTAATACTTAGCATCATTCTCAATTTCAAGGCAGAATAAGGAAGCTCATTTAATTAAACACTTTTAATTTTTTGGATTATTCATAATACACAGGTGCGTGGGGAGGCGAAAACACACACACATACACACACACACACACACACAAATTCTTTCTCTACCCTCTTAGACTGCTTCTAAGGCTGTGGACATTAATGAAGCCTAGATTAGTAGGAGAAACTATTTATTGTGTATGCAAATGGAGACTTTCACAGAAGATAAGTAAAGACCCCAAGGAGGTGGGGAGACTGTGGGACTTATACACCATGTAGATAAGAAACTAGACAAAGGGAAAGGTGGTTTGGCTTTTTGAAATGAGAGCAGGATGGGGGCGGTAAACTGGGAGATGACTAGAGAATAAAGGTTGTTTAGTAAGGTTTGCTAAACAGATAAGAGTTGTCTTCTTCCTGATAGAGTGAGTTGCCTTTACAAATGGAAATGTGTCCCCTTTACCAAGGGGACTGGTGGGGAAAGGCCAAGTGACTTCCACCATGTCTCTGTTGCCTTCAGCTCAAAATAGCTGTGCCCAAGTGAATATTTCGGAGTGGTGATTCTGATTTTCTTTAAGACTCATGATTTTAGGAGTTTTTCTTCATAGAAAATTCATGTACATTTGCTTAAGTATTTATTTTAAAACCTTGTGTCAAGAGTCCAGGAACATTCTTGGCCTGAATTTATATTACTCAACACTGTAATTTCATTTTCCAGCATTTCCTGAGCCTGTCCCCTCACCAGGAGGTTGTTTCACAATGTGGTTGCTTTATTTTTCTACTCTTTTGACTCCATAGAGGGAAAAAGAGAAAGGAGAAAAAAGAATATTGGGCTCAATACAGTTAAAATTATGTATTTTAGGGATATTTTGTAGGTACTCCATTGTTTCCTTTTAATCATAATTAAATATGAATTGAGAAAATTGAGAAATTGCTTAAAAAGTTTACAAAAGGTACAGTTGACTGTATATTGGAAATAAAGATTCTTTTCTGAGTCTTTTTATGTTTATTAGCCTTCCTTGTTATGGATTTGCTTCTTTCTATTGACAATCAGAATTCTATTAAAATTCTGTATATTTTGCAGCTTCTCGGTCTCACAATTACTGGAGTTAAAAAGCCATCATAGGTAATGTTGAAGTATCAGTACTCCCTCATGAGGTTTAATGCATGCATATTTTAGTTGGAGGAGACTACAGTTTGTAAGTCTGTAGTCATTTAATCAATGAAGTTTGTAGTATGTGACAAGAACCAAATTTTCATTTTCTGGAAGTCTCAAAATCTTCTTCCTATGTTTTCTGTCTTGAACAAAAACAAAAATAAAACCCTTGCCACTGTTTCAGATTCTATGTTACCTGAAGGAAATGCCTGCTTGCTCATACCAGGAGATGTTTAAACAGTGCCAAGCAGGAATTTATGTATGAAGTCGAGGACAGGTGGAGGGAGAGATTGGAACCTGCTAGAAAGTTACCTTAGCTTTGGAGTACTGATTCCTGTTCAACTTTCCCAGGAATGAGTGGGGAGAGAAGACGTGTATCTTTCCAGGAGTAAGCAGGGAACAGCCAGAGAGACAAATGCAGAGTGTGGCAAAGAGGGAAGTATAGCAACAAAAAGATAGTTGAGTGAAGGAGGGAGGAAAAGTTTTTCGTTTTACCATTATCTGTATAAATGTAATTCTCTGCTTGGCAGTTCCTACATGCTATGAAAGAGTCAGGTCTCATTTTCACTGAATTTAGTCTACCAATTTGAATGGTTTGCCCTGAGGTATACAATATATGGTACATCTGAAACTTACTTGGAGGCCCTTTAGAGAGATGGGTCATCACATTCAAGCACAACTGAAATTGAGGTGCCAAGGCCTGCACCAACCCACTCCCAATTTAATTAATCTGAATGGGACACATTCGTTCTAGGTGATTGTAACTTATGCTCAGGGATGCAAACCACTGGTTAGAAAGCAATCCACATGGATTAAAATTACATAAAGAAGGTGGAACGATTGTGGTCTAAATAAATTTCCTTTGGGAAGCAAGTTTCCTTAAATTCCAATCCTAATATGAGAGCTATCAAATATCTAACTTTAGGGTTACCAGGTTTTCCCTTCAAATTTAGAGACTTTTATGGGTTGACATATATCCATTTGCATGCCACATCCCAATATTTAAAATAGATTAAAGGAGTTCCACTTTAGATTATATTCTCACCACTCAGACTTGTTCCTGTACCCAGGGGGAATGAGTGTTAGGACTGTGGCATGTGCTTACTCCTGGCCAGGAGAGGTTTTCCCAAAGGAAGTAGCATCAGAAGGACCATTCACATACACTGTGTTGTGTATGGAGTTGTGCTATGCATAGCTTGCTTGGCTGTACACTTAGAGAGGCCCTGATTAGATGGAGGTATTGATACTTTCAGAAGAAGGGAAATACTAGCACTGGGGGTATAAACCAACATTTGGCTACTGCAGTTTGAAATCCCAGTTGTTTGAAATCCCATTCTTCCAGCTTGAGGGGTTAAAAGCAAGGCTTGAAAACCTTAGTAGCCAATAGTCACAGATACAGCTGAGGTCCTAAAGCCCTGTCTACAATTCTTGGCTAATAGTTACATCTCGCATGCCAGTTTTTGCTTTGAAAATCATAACTAGACATTTCCTATGGTAGTATTATTTGTTGAAGTTATATATTACTTTGGTCATGAAATAAGTACAAAAACCATCAGTTTCCTGGCCTAGAGGAATTAGCTATGTTTGGCGTTCAAGCACAGATAGAACAGCTGGACCCAGTCCTCTTGGTCAAGGATTAGCAGCAACTATGGGCAGGGTTCCTGGTGAGGCCAGAAGCTGCTGCATTTCCCACAGGCTCCAGGTGTTGCACATTGTACAAGCTGCTACCCACAGCACTTAGCAGAGTTCAGATCATTATCCTTTCTATGAGATTGCTGTTCTGTTTTAATGTCATGACTGGTGTTTAGAATTCACAATCTACGTATCTATTGCTATAATATAAGTCAAAGGTTATTTTGAGCAAGTTGTTTTGATTTGCAAAGTTCTGTTTTTCTCTGTCAAATGGATGTAACATTACCTCCTTTATAGTTAATTTGAATTAGATGGAACAATATTTATAAAATATTAGTACTAAGTACACGGGAATTGTTAGTATCATGCTTATCGTTATATTTTATATTTCTATTATTTTTTAAGCTTGGAAGTATAGATCCATTAAAACCCAAAGCATGTGCTTTACTAAATACCAGATGTGTGAGCTTGAACAAGTTTTTGGCTGTGTCACTTTCCTCTTTTATAAAATGGGAATTTAATAAGATGTATGTGTTGTGAGGGTTGAGTAAGATTGTCTCTATGAAGCCTTTGGCATGAATTCGCTAGTTTTATTTTTATGAATGTGTCATTGGATTTGAGGGGTCTATCAGAGTAGTTTCCTCACTCTCAATGTTGACAAATATTTAGCGCTTGATAAATATAACCTTAGATTGGTGTTGTTAAATCTGTCTACTATTGCTGGATAATACTTACATATACATGCCAATTTTCACTTTGAAAGTCATAACTAGACCTTTCCCATAGGACAGCATTGTTTGGTGAAGTTACACATTACTTTGGTCCTGAAATAAGTACAAAGACCATCAGTTCTGAGTATGTAAAGTGTACTGAAAATGTTGATGAACAACAACTCAGGATTCGGCATGAAAAGTAAATGCTAGTTGATGTTAAAGACAGGAATGTAAATCAGAAAACAAACACATCTGCAGTACTGTAATATTTAAATGCCTTCTCATAAACACTTAAGATTCTCATTAGTCCAACATCAGAAAAATGATAAATATTAATATTTATCATCAAAGAGAAAACTTAGAAATCAAAGCAGCATAAACAACTGTTATATTTGAAGGATTACATAATGCTATTGCATTTTAAATTCAAACTCTCCAAATTCTATTTTTTAAAAAATTTTTCTATGAGAGTTTATTTAATATGTAAACTAAGATGTGCATTTAATTTAAAAAAAAAACAACAAACCAGGTGATTTGCTGACTCAGATTGATCATGTTTTCAAAGACTTAGGTTTTGTTGTGTTTTATCTTTACAAAAGAGACCCACATGTATCTGAACAAACCCTTTTTCTCCCTTGATCTCAAATTCTGCATTGGAAATGGGCCCGGGTAGACCATGAAAGGGCATGGGTGCTTCCTGTCTTTGCTGTGGGTTCTTTCCCCAAGCTTCTTAGGTCTTCTTTGTACATGGTGTTGCTGCTCTGAATGAGCCAGAAAGCACATGCCACATCCAGAAGGTCAGGAGGGAGCGGGCAGGGAGGACAGCCTGCTGCCATTGTGGGTTGGGCTTCCTGTTTCTGCTTTCAAGGGCCTCAGGTGGGTGATGGAATAGGAGAGGGCCTCACTGTGTCACTGAAAGAGCAGTGGTAACGGTGGCAAGAGCTTGGGTTTAGTTCTGACTCCCATTGCATGGTACAAATCTCTTCCTCTTACTGGACCTCTTTTTCCACACCTGTGAAGAGAGGGCTTGAATCTTATCCTTCTAAGATCTTGTCCCTCTTCAACATCATATAATTTGGGTGGAAAATCTGATGATGAGTATTTTCCTAATCTTCTGCAGAAGGTTAATTGTGTCATAGCTGACTTTGGGGCCAGATAGATCTGTTTTATCGTAGGTAGTTCACTCAGGTCCTTAGTTTCTTCATCCAGTGAATGGGAATGGTGCAAGCTTGTCCTAAATACAAGAGAGGCTGTTTGGAAAACATCTAGTGGTCCGTTTGAAATTTCATACGAAGTAAAAGATGATACTTTGATATGGTTTTTGCTATGTTACTATAAGATGGAAATTTAGTATGTCATTTTTATGGTATTGTATTAGAACTTGGAAATACAATGTATTATGTCATTTTTATGTTATAATATATAAATATAGTGAGTATCTTTACTTGGCAAATTTCTGTCTCTTTGTGCCTCAATTTTCTGATCTAAATAACCGGGATAATAAGAAACCTACTTCATAGGTTTGTTTGAGGATTAATGAGTGTTATGTTTTGTGTCTAGATGTCCCCCCCAACCAGCCTTATGCATAGGTAAGGCTTTTCAGAGGTGGCAGGATGTAGAGTGTGTGACCCTGGATTGATTCATGGTGCAGTGCTCGGTCAAGGGCACTAGGATTAGGGGTATGAGTGCTGCCCGCCCTGAGCAGTCTGGATAAAATAGAAGGAGCAGAAAGACACTGCTAAGGTCCCTTGTTGCTTTGCTACCTTTGTTTATTATAAATTGTTCTCTGCGAAGTCACCCTGCCTTGGAGCAAGCCAATTATGAACTGAAACCTCTATGGGCTGTGAGCTAAATAAACCTTTCTTCCTTTAACTTTGGGTGTTGGGTATTTTGTCTCAGCAGTGAGAAAAGTAACTAACATAATGAGCTAACACTTGAAAACAGGTAGGACACTTCATGATCATTAGAAGCACTAAATATGTTAGCAATTGTTTTAGCTATCATTTCTATTATTAGTCACAGTACCTTGAATATAAAGGTGCTTTTTGTGAAAAACTGAATAGGACAAGGTGTAAAGGGTAGCTACCTTCTCAAAACACAGGTGCTATAGAAGATTTCTATTGGTCCAAGAAGACTACATTTTCCTAACAATGTCATGGTGGTGAACACTAAGTGAATGATATTAAAAGTCAAGTGTCCAGCATGGGTTCTTAAGACAGGATGTTGAGGTCTCCTTAAAATCTGATGTTCTAGGCCCATGTTCTGTCTCCATAGATGACTTGAAGGTAAGTTAGGAGAGACCTTACTGTTTATCATGTTATCATGGGCTAGACACCAAACCAACACCTTTGCATGGACTCTCTCATTTCATCTTTACTGAAACTCTGCATGGTAGGTTAGAGAACTAAAATACAGAGAGGTTAAGCAGGCAAGTGGGATGCAGGCCACTCCACCAGGGAGCTTGAACTCTACTGTTCTTCAATGGTGGATTGGCTTGGTAGCTGCCTTTTCTGCATAAAGAAGTCTAATGGATAAGGACATGGTTATAAATGGACTTTTTATCAATGACATAGCAAATTAGCATTCATTTTTATTGTTTTCACAATCATTCAATTTCAAGTAAGGGATTGAATTTCAATATGTAATAGACTTATTTAAGGAAACATCAATATTTTTCTCAAATCAGCATCGTCAAAACTGTATTTATGGAATTAAAGAAAACATACTGCATTTATATAATGCAAATTCACTTGGAAACATAAAATTTCTTTATCATTTTTTGTAGT
This sequence comes from Dasyprocta punctata, assembly GCA_004363535.1. NCBI lineage: Eukaryota > Metazoa > Chordata > Mammalia > Rodentia > Dasyproctidae > Dasyprocta > Dasyprocta punctata. Next base: position 20,740 of record RJWM01023187.1, read on the forward strand.
TTAGCTTGCAGCTGTTGGCATCAGTCTATTTTTAAAACAAAAATAAATCGTTTCTTGTTAACTCCATTGAATCTGCGGGGAAATATTAAACAGCGTTGGTGTCTGTGAATTCAACATCATGAGAGGGCACATAATATTGTATGAGAAGGTTCTATTAAAAAAATTATTTTACTAACTGCATAAGAAAATAAAGTGATTATAGATTTTAAAAATGCAGAAACATTTTCCAAATAAAACGACATTGCCATTCCACTATTTCATGATAGCATTGTCCATATACCCTATCTTTTTCTTTTATTGCATGTATATATTTGTTTATTCTGTTTTTTGAACTGGGATTATCCTTTAAATATGATTTTCACTCATCACTTCCATTTATTTTTCCTTTGCATATATTTTCACTCATCAAAATAATATTTATATTTTTCCAGGTTATTAATGTTTCTACAGTACTCTGCTGTTAGAGTATATCATTATTTTTATACCAGTTGTTTCACATTTGGGTTCCCCCATTTTTTCTTAATATATAATAATGAAGAATATTTGCATATGTACATGATCACACTCATGATTCTTTTTCTAGAACGTATTCTTAGAAGTGGAAATGTTGGGCCACATTGTGAGCTATAGGAGTAGCTGCCTAGTTTTCCTTTGCTGCATTTGGGGCTCTACTGTAGACCTAGAACTCTCACTAACAGCTTCTCTTGAACTCTGCTTCCCAGACACTTCAGAGAGGTGACTGTGTAACTGAAAGTTAGTGGGACAGTTACCAGTATTAGTGTCCAGGCTCTGCTGGTTGATCAAACTGAATGAGTTGGAAGTTGTGTAAGCCTTAATATGTCATGTGTTATTTAGTATATTAGTATGTTACCACGTAGCATACATAGCATATGTGACCATAACATTTAGTATGCTAGTAAATACTATTATTTTTTACAGTATTACCTTAATGAATGTCACATGTTATTAAATATGTGAGAATGCCTTCAGCTGCCTGAAACAGCATTGATTTAGGATAGCTTAAACAAATAGAGGTTTATTTTTTCCCACACAGCAAGACATATAGAAATGGGTGGTGCTCAGAAGATCAGAGATGTGGAGAGATATCTTTAGTGTTCTTGACCTTTTCCTGATGGTCCTGAGATAGCTTTAGTAAAAGCAAACATCAGGTTTGTTTTTAGGAAATCAAGAAACAATTTGAAGTGAGAAGTGGGGCGTACATTCATGATTCTGGGAGTTGTTAGCCTGATCTAAAAGCATCATGTCTGTTTATTGCAGAAGCAATATATATTCATTTTAGAAAATACGTTTCACCTGTAATCTTGCCATTCATAGATAACTGATGCTCTTTTGATGTCTATCCTAATCTTGTTAAAAATGCACAGAAAAGTGAGACTATCCATTTATATATCACTTTATAACTCGTCTTTTACCCTTGTTTGGGGCTGGAGCTTAAACTCAGAGCCTCATCCCATGCTAACCAATTACTCTACTATTGAGCTACACCCCCCAGCCCATAGCTGGCCTTTTTAATCAGCATCTAAATCAGTGTCTAGAACCTGATAGATGTTTAAAAGATTTATTTAAGACTTAATGAATGATTTAAAAACATACTATGAATGCTTTAAAAGATTTACTTAAGAATTAATGAATGATTTAAGAAAAACATACTATGAATACTTTTCTGTGTCTCTGAGTACTGTATTCTTCTATGGTACGTATTTTACAGAGTAATTTTTAACAACTACATATTGCTGTTTGAGTGTTTCTTAATTTCTTTTATTGATTTCCTATGATTTTGTGTGTAGATTTTTCCAAAATTTTAACTATGATAATTTTTCAGTGAACATCTTTATGTGTATGTTTGTGTATAAGTCTCTCATTATTTTCTTAAATTGTTTTCAAAAGTGGAATCCTGCCGGGCGTGGTGGCGCACGCCTTTAATCCCAGCACTCGGGAGGCTGAGGTAGGAGGAGCGTTGTGAGTTCGAGGCCGGCCTGAGCTACAACGCGAACGCAAGGCTGGCCTGAGCTACACAGTGCGACCCTGCCTCAAAAAACCAGGGCTGGGAGTTTGGCTCAGTGGCTTAAGCGCCTGCCCTGGCAGGCGCGAGGTTGTGAGTTCAATCCCCAGTATCACAAAAAAAAAAAAAAAAAAAAAAAGTGGAATCCTTGGATCTATGGACTTTCCATTTTATTTGTATATTTATAATTTATTTATATTACCAAATGGTTTTATTAAATGTGCTATTTTATACTAGCACCAGCAATGAGAGTTATCATTTCCTTTCCCCCTTCCTTGCTCCCTCTTTTTCTTTCTTTTTTTGTAGTACTGGGGATTGAATCAAATGCCTTTACACTGAATTACATCTGCACTGCTTTTATTTTTTATTTCATTTTTTCCAAATTTATTTATTTTTTCAATTTTTATTCTTCATTAATGCATGTTTGTGGTATGTAGTGATTACATTCCTTGTGAGGAGTTATTATATGAATATAATACATCTCATGATTTCTTTTTCACCCTACCTGTTTCTTGGATTCCTTCTCTTTTGCAAAAGATCTCTTTCCTTATTTCCTATTACGCTGTCTTTTATTTTTTATTTTGAGACAGGGTCTTTATGTGACCCAGGCTGGTCTTGAATTTGTGATCCTCCTTCCTCAACTTTTCACAGTGCTGAGATTACAGGTACATGGCATCATGCTCAGCTAACTATTTTTAATAGTGTCAATTTTTTAATGTTGGTTGTCCGTTCATCTGTTTAAAAAAAGTAACACAAAATAGCATAAAGTGGAAAATTTTCCTGTTCTTTCTATACACTGATCTCTGTCCCTATCTCCCGTAGGGTAGTCATTTTTACTAGTCTCTTTTACATCTTTTCATTGTTTTTTTTAATGCACACTGGGAAAATATATTTTCCTTTTTTTTATACAAAATGTAATGTACAATATATATTGTTCTGTGCCTTACTTTATTTGGTTTGACTGCTGTATAAGGTTCCATTATGTGAATATTCCATAGTTATTTATTTATTTATTCTCCTGTCTAGACTTATTTGAAACCTGTGTCTTTTCAGCCAAACCAGGCCCAAAGTGAACCACAGTATTCTGTCCCTGCCGCTATGCCACTAATAGGAATAGGCAGTTGTATCTTACTTTCCTGGCTTACTGCACATTTTAACTTTGTCACTCAGGATGTAGTTGGCAGTATCTGAAATATTCTGAATCTTCTAACAAAGGAGAGAATTACAGAGGTTGTAAGATTCATTGTTTGAAGACGATCCATTGTATTGTCCTTCTCCAGCTTCAATTATGAGCTATTTTCATGTTCTAGTTTGGAGCCAAGACCTTCACTCTCATCCTAACAAAGCCAAGTGGATTTTATGTTGTATGTACCTTTTAAAGAAGTTAATCTCATGGAGTCGCAGGTTCATTGTATGTTTATTTGTTGTCTGGATAATCTTGTATTGCTTTCTTTGTTAAAGATCAGTGTCAGGCTTGCGTTTTCTTTGCATTCCTTTTATTGGTTCAAAAGAGTGAAGGCTTACGTTCACTCTTACCTAGGAGCACACTGCAGCCTCAACTCAAAGCATATTCTTCCAAATTTATGCCAGGTTAAGACTATAGGGATATTAGAGATATAAAGCATGACCATAAATGGCAATTTGGTTTTTCATTCTTACTGCCCATCCTGTAGTTCCCCTGGAGCTAAGTTTATGTGACTGGTATGTATGTTTTATGAAAGGCTTAATGGTTATCTCCTCGTAAGTTTTCTGTGATCATTCTAAGTAATCTATGCTTGTTTTTTTTTAACCTCAGCTCTTTTTTTCACAGCGATTGTTACAATTTGCAGTTATTTGTCTGTCTTTTTATTAACTGCCTTTCTTTTTGACTAGCGTGTCCACTGAGTGAAGGGAAGGACTGAGTTGACCATTGGACTCCAGGGTCTCGTAGTGCCTGACACATATGAGGATGCTTGGGAAGTGTTTCCTCACAATCACTGTTAATGTGCTATGTATAAAAGACAGTCACTTTTATTCAATAAACATCCAAGACCTTTCAGAGTCCAGTAGTATTTTACTGAAATTCTTATTCACATGAATTTTAGATTCCTGTGCAGTTGTAAGAACCAGTATAGAGAGGTTCCTTTGCATACTTTACCTGTTTTCCTATTTTGCAAAACTATAATGAAAAAAACCACAACCTGGATACTGATATTGATACAATCTACTCATCTTTTTCAAATCTCTTCCGTTTTACTTTTGTCTGTGTTTATTATAGTTCTACATAATTTTAAGTATTTTTGAATTCTGAAACAAAGGCTTCTTAATCCTGAAGACTTCTGTGATGGTCAAACTCCACAAGTCTTAATTATCTTTAAAAATCAGAGGTATTAGTGCTGAAATAGGCCATTTTGTGCTGTAGGAGTACTAAAATTTTAGAATTTTAAGGACTATAAACATTGTTTTTTAATTGGCACATGAAATAGTGTGGGAGCCGACATAGGATTGCTAACTTTTAATTTTGACAAGCAAAGAAATTAGAAAAGTTACATATGTTTTATATTGTTCTAATTTTGCTAGGAACTGATTTTCTAGAAATGGTAGAAAAGGAATGTTTATATCATATGGGGCTTAGAGTAAAAATCCTCTGGACTTTTTTCTAAACCAGCAGGGTAATCATTTCTTTTTGGGCATAAAGTCAAGATCCTTAAACAGGGTAACTCAGCAGGTGAAAATGATGGACCTACACAGGGTTTGCTGTCCTTCCCTCTCTGGGCCATGCTGCCTTCAGGAACTGGTTTAATGCTTTGTCATTGTCTGGTCCTTGTTGGTTGACTGGCTTTGGAGAACACCTTGTCTAATCTAATTGCTTCATTCGGGGGATCAGAAAAGTTAGGCATGTGGTCCAAGTCGTTGTGTCATAGCATTCTCAAGGTATAAATACCTGAGTGAAAATCAGAGCATGCTTCTTACTTGATATTTGAAGATCACATGGCCCAGAAAGGGAAGGACATGTCCAAGAGGGAGCAAAATGCTGTGTAGGTCCATCATTTTCTCCTGCTGTGTTACCTAGGGATCTTGATTTTATACCCAAAGAGAAAGGAGTATTTAGCTGATATAGAAGGAAGTCTAGAGGATGCTTAGTCCAGCCTCCCACATAATGTAAAACTTTGTTCTTTCGCAATTCTAGAAAACTACTTATCTGGTCTGTGTGGGCATATATTTAATGGCAGAGATATCCCTCCTACATAAATTAGGCTTTATTACACCTGTTGGTGTAGCACTATGAGATCTACAGTTGCTTTCTAGTAACTCTGAACTCCTTAATAGTAATGATAATATGCATAGACAGCTTACTTCATTCTAGGTCCTATGCTGTGTATTTGACATTGTCATCCTAATTTCTGACCTGTGAGGTGGGTACTCTCATTTTCTCTGGTTTCCTAATCAGGGCCTTGTTCTCAGAGAGGTAGAGTTCTTAGCACTAGATAACACAACTAGTAAGATGCATGTGCTTTGTGTTAGTTTTCTAGAAGTTCTGTCACCAATTGCTATGACCTTGGTGACTTCAAACACAGAGCTTCATTTTCTTACAATTTTGGAAGGCAGAAGTTCAAAACCAAGGTTCAGCAGGGCCATAACCACTCAAAACCTCCAGGTGAGAATCCTTTCCTGCCCCTTCCAACCTCTGTTGGCATGCTTTGGCTTGAAGCTGCCTAATTATTTACTTCACTTGGCCTTCTCCTCTTTTATGTATCTTAATCTGGTTTCTCTCATAATGGCACAGATCATTGTATTTGGAATGGATTGCAGAATTCTTCATTTCATCTAAAAGACCTTTTCCTAATAAAGTAACATGTGCAGACTCTAGGGATTTGATGTAACTAGGTTTTGGGAGGTGCTGCCATTCAGCTTGTGGCAGTCTTTGATTCTTGTGGTCAGTTCCAAAATCTCTGCTCTACTCTGCCATATCCTGTGGAGTGCCACAGAGAAAGTCAGTTTTCCCTTCCATTGGATAAATAAAGGCTGCTTTCTCTTTCACTGTTACACCTTCATTGCCTTACATAGTGCCTTGCGTAAGGAAGTGCTCAACAAAACAAAGGTTTTAGAAATTAATGATGTGTTGAATGTATGAAGGCAGTTTTCCTGTCTCTAATTTTTTCCGACTAATATCCCCAGGTTCCTTACAAGAAGTTCAGAATTCACTTCCCTTTTATTTAACTGTCCCAGTATTTCTCCCAAAATAAGACTTTTAGATTGAACTGTAGGTGAGATCTAAGTCACAGATGTAGGGAAAGCAAAATTTACCTTCTTAAGGTTTTTTTAGATAGGGTCTTGCTCTGTAGTTCAGCCTGACCTTGAGCTCACTATGTAGCCAAGGCTGGACTTGAACTCATGGCAATCCTCCTGCCTCAGCATCCTGTGTGCTAGGATTACAGGCATGCACCACCACGCCCCTCTCCTCCTCCTCCTCTTCCTCCTCCTCCTCCTCTTTCTTTTTTGACTAGGCCTGAGAATTAAATTGACATAAGGCAGATTAACAGGAGAAATGAATGTATATTTATTTAAGATAAGTTTTTGTGACATAGGAGTCTGTAAGGAAATGAAGACCCAAATAGGAAGTTAGGGTAGAATACTTTGTGGTGTACTGAATTGGATGGAGAGTGTTGAACTGTGAAAATATGACAAGACAGAGGGGCGTGGGCTAGGGAATTTAACTGGGTGGAGAAGTGACTAGTAAAATAGCAGTGTAACAAAGTTTGTACAGAATTCTGTTGGTCTCCACTTGGTAAGAGCATTACTTTTCTTTTGGTATAAGAAGGACACCTTCCATATGAAAATTTTCAGGAAGAAAAGAGGGAGGGTCAGAGTATCCTTGGACGTGCTGTTTTAAGTGCCTTTTGTTATGCCACAGTGGTATATTTTGGGGAAGAATACTCTGCCACCCTCCACAGGGTAGAATGGGACTGTTAATTACCAAGGTTTGCATAGTACAGTTATTTACAGTGGCTGTAGATGTTCTTCATTTTAGAGCAGCTGCTGAAGTCATTGCTGGTTGTTAACAGCAAAAGACATTTTTAAGAAATTCTCTCCATGTTAGTGCCCCTACTAGTCATTTAGTTTTTAGGTCCAAATTCAACCCTCAGTTATGCTAGTGCAATTTTATTGATTTTGAATTCTTGGGATGGATTTTGAGTTTGGAAAAATAATCCAAATGGCACACACTGGGTAGGAAAATGGCATACTGATGAATATATCTAGTTTCCCCTCTCCATTCCAAATTGTTGATCTCATGGAAAAAGTTGTATGATATGAAAGAGATAAATGATGACCCGAAACAGTTTTTTGCATGAACAAATCAGGATTTTCATTACCAAATATTAGAGGACTTTTTTTTTTAAATTTCTATTTTATTTTATTTTTTATTTGCAAAAATACAGTCTTATTGAAACAGCTGCACATATTGATTCACATATTGTCAGTGATTTCTTTCCCACTATAAGGGCCACACAGGGGCCACATGGCCTGCATAGCCCCAAAAGAGTTACAATCTGACTCTTTATAAAGTTTGCCAACTCATTTTCTCTATCATTCAATCTGTGGAGTCATTCTGGCAGGTTACAGGGTCCAAGCCAGAGATTGACTATCTGTTTGACTTTAAGAGGGGCAAGATTATCAGTGGTATTTCAGCACATGTACAACCAGTTTCCTAACCCAAGCACAAATACTGAACTGTGGACTTCTACTACCTATTTTAACATGTAGTTGGTATAGTCTTTTTATTCATTCATTTATTTTTATCTTTTAATTGACAAATAATTGTACATATTTATCAGATATGATGTGATGTTTCAACACATATGTATACGTATAATACTCAAATCAGGGTAAACAGATCTATGTCAATCTTTTTTTATAAAATTACATTCCCTGGCTGTTTGGGTTAATTTCCATGTACTCAGACCATGAACAAATTTATGCTCTTGGTATTGTATCTGCTACAAGTTTCACTGCTGTCAAAACATATTTTTAAAAATAACCCATGGGTTTTAATAAGCACAGTCAAGATGAATTAGATTTTTTAAAGTAAAATCTACCTTAGTATGCAGATCAGCAAGGAACTGTGATTGTAATTAACTTTTGCCCTTGTGTGGCAAGATAGGACAGAATTACACTAATATTTAAAGTTTAAAAAATTTTTTTTGAAACTAGGGGTTAAAATAAAGAAAAGATAATTACTCCCGGTGGTGGACTCTGTGACTTCCTTTTCTCCATTATGCTTCCCACTACTGCCTTTTGCATATGGTTTCTTCAGAAAGAAGCGTTTTGGGGAGGAAATCCCTCTGCTTAGCTCTCTTCCCCTCTTCTCTTACTGGGCTGCCTTTATTATACTTGTTATTATACGCTTTAATTCCCTTCCACTGGGAAACCTTTTCTGACCCTGATCTTCATTAGTTTTCATATTATAAATTCCCTTAGTACCTTGTATTTCTATTTTTTGGGATCCTTTATTATATTGATCTCAATGCATATTAATGTTTGTTTTTTATCCTTGACTGTGAGGGCAGGGCTCTGCTTTCAACATTGTGCCACTCATAGTAGATGCTTAGTTAACATTTCTTGACTAAGTGAGTGGAGGATGAAAAAGTCTCTGAAAGGCAAATGGGCACAGCCTTTTTAACTATGTTTTTTGCATTGGAGTGTGTGAGGACCCTAAGATAATAGCAGTGAAATCCTCTTGTCTTTCTTATCTTTATTTCTCTGTGTGTATATGTTTTGACTACCACTGCATCAAATTACTGAAGTAGAAAGAATAGTTGACACTCTGTTTTAAAGTGACCGTGTATCTGACCCACTTCCTCTCTAGTAATGTCATCACAGTTGTATCTCATGGCTGTGGCTTCTTGGAGGCTGACAGGCGGAACAAGTTACTTCAGCACACAGTCCTCATCTGTCACATAGAACAGCTTGCAGATTCTTCTTATGTGAGTGAAATATGAAGAGTGGGATATTTTTCTTTCCATGCTATCAGGATAATGGAAAGTAACCATATCAGGGCACGAGGGGAAAATGCAGGAAAATAGGCTGCCTTTGTGAAGGGCAGCTCATCAGCTCTCAGCTGCAGGTGTTGCCCTCATCCAGGTGCAGAGGCTTGGGATGTGTTTCCTGTTATCAGAAGGCCCAAGACTGAAGAAGCATATCCTTTCAGTGAGGCCACTGCTTTGGTTCACATTCTTACCTAAAAGCTTCCTGAGGAAGTACCACTACCAGTGTTTTTGGAGGCACAACCCACAGGACCTAAGGCATAGGCTTTGTGTGTTGTTTAACCAGGAAAGAAATCTGTTTAGTATTCCAAATTAATAAACTGTAGTAGAAAATTGGAAATGTGCTATGAAAAATCATTAAGCAGAGAAATTGTACTGTTCCTGAGTTTTGTATCAGAGGAAATAAATAGCACTTGACTGCTCTTATAGTTCATATTTTACAAGTTTGGTCCTAGTGAAATGAATATCAGATAATACTGTATCGATGACACTTTACCTTCTAAATGGCTTGGTTCTATAAATAGAAACTGTGCTTTATGGGATTGTTTTAGTTAACAGGAAGCTTTTAAAACTGGTGAAAAATTCTATCATGGTGACAGAAGCAAGGTACAATTCAGCAGTTATTCAAGTCATGACTTCGTTATATTTCGAGATAGCTTTAAAATCACTTAGTCGAATAAAACTGTAAAGTACTGTAACTGCCAGGTTGCTTTATCTAATTTATGAAACAGAGGCAAAGGAATCAACAGTAACCCTCCATTTACCATTATTAGATTAGCTATTACTGAAACCACAGAAAGTATATAACTCTTTACTTTGTGTTCAGTTGAATTTGGTTATTAAACTTTGATGCAGCTTTCATTTAACCAAGTGCCTTTGTTTACAACAATAAGCATGTTAAGTCTTTTGTGTTCAGAATTTGATATGACCATTTTCGTATGTGCCACCCACGAAGGTATGTTAAAGTTACAGATTTTATTCATTTGTGTTCTGTCAAACATTTTTCATTCAATCCAGTTAGTGTCTTGTTTTTCTTTTTGACTTTCAGAAAGACATTTTAGATCTAGAGGGGCTATATTTTTTCAAGAATATAAGCAAGCATTAACAAATATGAAACTACTCATAACAGCATCATAAAATTGATTTTTCAAAATTAAAGAAGCATCTGGTGGTCAGAAAATGTTTTATACCTGATATTCAAAAGATATTTTGACTGTCGCCAAAAGAAATCAATTCTTTCATGCTTTTTTCCTTGCAAATGCCATCATATGCCACTGTGTTGTGTAGAGTCCAGGATACAGGGGGAGACAGACTTAGATTTGTGCCTAAACTCTGCTGCTTACACGTCTGTGACCTTGGACTTCCCCTCTTAGGAAGGTTAGTTAACTGAAACTACTCTTTGTTAGTGTGTAATACATGTCATAATACTATATGTCAGTATTATATATGAAGGGTTGCATGTAAAGCCCTCAAATATGATTGTTACTGTAATTAATGTGCATGTCTGTCCACACTCTATATGGTGTCAACTTACATGAAACCTTAGTGAGTCTTAACTAGGTCAAATAGTAGAAATAGTATCATTCTTCTATTAAAGTTCTGGAATCATAACCATATCTAAAAGTAACATGGAGCATAGTTACTTGTATCTAGTCAGAGACACAGTTTAAAGTAGTATCACCGTGAAGGGGGTTATTTCAGTTGTTGAGATTGTAACCCATCAGCCAAATCCATACTCCAAATAAGTATTACTTCTAAAATGGAACTTTATTTCAGTGCTTTTGGATTGACATAAAAGCTAAATAAGGAGTGTTTTAGGTATGTGAACTAGAAATATACCACCCTTCAAATAAGAAAGAATCCTACCAGCTTTTTGTGGTTGGTTTTTTCACTTTGTTTTCCATATCTGTTAAGCTTCTATCTGCCTTGTAATGTATGGTTTGCATTTTTCAGCTTCATCTCTCTCCTTTATATTTTTGGAGTAGCAGACATGGGTTTGGATAAATCCACACTATTTCACCCAGTGTCCTTTTAACCAATATCCCCTAGAGGAGCAATAGGAAAGCAGGCAGGAGATCTGCTCTCTGACACTGGTTTTCAGAAAATTTATGAGGTTCTTATGAAAGTGGAATTCTTTTTGTTTGTACTATTTTCTGTTAGCTCAAACGAGTCATAGAAGTATGAAATCTTCTGTAACTTTGAAAGTTTCAGCAAGAATAAATGTTAGGCCCTTGGTGTTAATGTAATGCAAAATAAGACAGCATTTAAAGACTTTCTGTGTTTTAGCCTCATGTTGACAATGCCCCTCACTTGAGTCAGGGATTGGGGACTTACTGAGATACACCATCTGGCAAAATACGGATGGGCAGTGCTGTGCCAACTGAAAAACTGCACCAGTTCCAACTCTTGTGTACTTTGCACATTATTTGGATGGCTTGCAAAACGTTTATCACTTTTTAATTAGGAACGGGTAAGGGATTTTAGTGCCCCAAAGAAAATGTCAGCAACCCAGAGATACAAACATTAGCCAGTATGTCATAAGGGGCAGTAAGTACTTAACTTCGAGCTTGCATAGGAAACAAGGACAGTTTCAACCTAGGGCCTTTGAGGAGGCATGTGGGGGTGGTGTGTCCTTGGTCTGTCTGGGTGGACAGTAGGGATCAGGTCTTTCTGTTATTCTGACAGTTTCCTAGCTCATTTCTCCTGCAGCATGGCCAGTCCTTGAAAACACACGCCAAGAGATCAACTCAGTTCTGCTTCTTGGCCTATCATGCAAACTGTGGCCTGTCATGTTCATTAAAATGAAAATTTGTTGAATGGAATTTGCCCGACTGGCAGAATAGTTTAAAT
>RJWM01023188.1:0-32679 GCA_004363535.1 Dasyprocta punctata
ATTTTAAAACGTGTCTCATGATTTTTAGCAATTAAAATATACTTAATTACTGACATAATATTGAACAGTACCTTTGGAGAATTTCTTAAGATTTGAATTCAGAGGATTTTTCTGCATATGTTTTGATTATTCTCTGTATTTCTCTGAAATGATAGGGGAATGCATTTTTCAAAGAGGGAAAATATGAGAGAGCAATTGAATGCTATACTAGAGGGATAGCAGCAGATGGCGCTAATGCCCTTCTTCCAGCTAACAGAGCAATGGCTTACCTGAAGATTCAGAAGTAAGTATTGGTTACATTTTAACGCTTTTCAGGTTAGAGACTTACCATAATTTCATATTGAAAAGCAAGAAGATGTTAGAGATGTTTGAGTTCACTAGAAATTCTGATTTTGTTCATAAAGGTCATTTCAGAAACTTTTTTGTTTGTTTTTAATTTTCCTTTTTGTGTTTTTGAGACAGTGTCTTGCTGTGCAGTTCAGACTGACCTTAAACTCACTATTTAGCCCAGGTTGGCCCTGAACTCACAGCAATCCTTTTTCTTCAGCCTCCAAAGTACTGGAATTATAGATGTGTGCCACCAGGCCCAGCTGTCAAAAAATACTCTTACAGAATTTCAGACTTCATTGAAAATAGTATAAATCAATGTACCCATCTAGTTTTAACAAGTCATACCTTTTTGTCACATTTGTTTTAGTTCTTATACATTGTGACATTTCATCTTTAAAGAAAATTATATTTCATAATCACAATATCATTTTCATTCCTAATAAATTAGCAGTTGTTCATTAATGTCACTTTAAGAGAAAGTCTGAAGAATGCTTTTTGGGGTGTGTGTGTGTGTGTGTGTGAGACTATAGCTCTTCTTAGCTCTTTGTGGTCATAGAATAGTACCCAGTCTGAGTGATTGCCAGCTGCATAATGGAGTAGTATTTATGCAGACTGTTAAATGATATGCTTTCACGTACATCACAGATCCTAATTTTGTGTGGATTGTTTTTCCTTAAGTGATATATACTATGAGTGTTAATAAACCTTTGTTACAAAGTTAATGTCAGTTATAATTCTACCGTAGCTTCTGTGCATTTGAGGTGGGGGAAGAAATGGTGTATCAGCAGTAGTACTCTTGTCTATTCCGCTTACATTTCACCATCACCAACTCCATCCTCCTGCAGAGGACTCCTTCCTTGACTTTCTCTTAATTGGAACCTTCTTCCTTACCAGATGGTTCTAAGATTTAGTGAGAATGAAAAATTTCTAAAAAGTCTTTTCCCTTAAACACAGATTTGGGATTTGGTAACTGAAATTATCTACATGCTTTTAAAATTAGAAGCTCAGTTTACATGAAGTTTTTCTATAAGCTGCATTTTTTCCCTGTTGGTAATTTTCTCATGTTCACTAGATATGAAGAAGCTGAAAGAGACTGCACACGAGCTATTTCATTAGATGGCTCATATTCTAAAGCTTTTGCCAGAAGAGGAACTGCAAGAACACTTTTGGGAAAGATAAATGAGGCCAAAGAAGGTAACACAAGCGTCATACTATCTGATGAGATTCCCAGGGGTTAAAAGCAGAGATTTACATAGATCTCCCATGGTTCAGGGGTGCTGGGCCTAGAGAAGTACCCTTCCTGTGTAGTTCAGATAGTGAGGAGGTGGGAAGGACTGCCCTTTCCATTCTTTATGGTCCACTCTAACTGCCAGTCAAACTGAGTGAATGTTTGGAGATGAGAACGAAAGCCAGAAAAAGACAAGAATGAAAAAGGAGATCAGAGGACAGTGCGACTGTTTGTAGTTGTGTCTTTTCATTCTCATTATTTTTTCTCTTATTTCTCTATGCTCTTGTCTTTAGATACTCAAGTCTTTTCAGAGAGTTGACTTGGTCCCTCTGTCTTTTTTTCCTTTCATTTGTTTCTACTCTTCATTTTATTCCTTCGTCTTCAGTTTTAATTTACTGTTTTTCTAATTTTTTGTGATCAGTATTTAGATGACTAGTTTTCAGCTTCCTTTTTCTGATATGTGCATTTAAATCTGGCTGTTTCTCTCCAAGCCTGGCTATAGTTGCAGCCCTTGACTTTTTTTAAATTGTGGTAAAATATATATAACACTGCGTTTACTGTTTTGATTTTTTTAAGTGTATACTTTGGTATCAAGTATACTTACTGTGCTGTGTAACTGTCACCACTACCATCTCTAGTCATGTCCCATTCTAAAACTCTGTACCCATAAACTAATTCTCCATTTTCCTTTTCCTCTACTTCCTACTATCATTCTACTTTCTGTCTACTTGACTTTATTTTAAATACCCCATATAGGTAGAGTTATAATGGTATTTATCCTTTTGTATCAGGCTTGTTTAACCTAGCACATCTTCAAGGTTTATCCATTTGTAGTATGTATTGTACTTGATTCCTTTTTAAGGCTATATAATATTCTAGCATATAGATTCTCTTATAGTCTAATATTCTGTCTTACATTTGGTGAGTTACTGTGTTATCTCTTAACAGTGTGAGATTTGGTAAGTTAGATAAGCTCTAGACTAATTTTGTCATATGTAAAATGAGGTTGTAGTGACATTTATATGAAAATGCATATAGTCAGGCATGATGGCACACACTGTTATTCCAGCACTCGGGATGCTGAGGCGGGATCATTGCCAGGAATTCAAGGTTAGCCTAGGCTACATCACGAGTTCAAGGCCAGTCTGAACTAATAGCAAGACCCTGTTTCAAAACACAAAAACAAACAAAAAAAGAAAATTCATAAAAAACAACTAGAGGACTGGGCACAGTGGTACACTCTTGGAATCCTAGTTACACAGGAAGCTGAGGCAGATTTCAAATTTGAGGAAAGCCTGGGCAACTTAAAGCAGGTCTCAAAAGAGAAAAATAGAAAGGGCTAGAGATGGAGTTTAGTACCTGCTGAGTTCTTAGTGTCACCAAAAATAAAAATACCAACAATAGCACCTAATAAATGTCAGTTTTCATTATCATTCACCTGTTTCCTAGTATGTAGTCAGGTTGGCCAGTCTGTACTCCCAAGTAAAAGTTCTTGAGGTAAAAGTGAGATAATTAGTTAAATGAACAATATCCATTTTAACTACTTTATTTTTTTAAATTCACTTTAGATTTTGAAACTGTTTTACTTTTGGAACCTGGAAATAAGCAAGCAATAACTGAACTTTCCAAAATTAAAAAGGTAAAATATTCTTTTTGCCCAAGTATGGTCCTGTTTTCCAAAAGATAATTAACTTGAGACTATTTTGATAGTTATGATTACAAATTTATTTTTAAGGAATTAATTGAGAAAGGACACTGGGATGATGTTTTTCTTGATTCTACACAAAGACAAAATGTGGTGAAACCCATTGATAATCCACCTTATCTTGGATCAACTGTAAGTAGAGAACTTTATTTTTTCTTTGCCATTTAAATATCAAGGTTTTTTATTTTTATTATTTTTTTTTTTTGTTTTTTTGAGACAGGGTCTTACTATGTAGT
Source organism: Dasyprocta punctata (assembly GCA_004363535.1). Taxonomy (NCBI): domain Eukaryota; kingdom Metazoa; phylum Chordata; class Mammalia; order Rodentia; family Dasyproctidae; genus Dasyprocta; species Dasyprocta punctata. Next base: position 3,500 of record RJWM01023188.1, read on the forward strand.
TTGGGCTTATCTTGAACTCACTATATAGCCCAGGCTGGCCAGAACTCACTACAGTCCTCCTGCCTCAGCCTCCTGAATGTTGGGCTTACAGGCGTGCACCACCATGTCTAGCTAATATTGGTATTATTTTAATAGAATCAGAAACAAACTATTGAATTAGTAAAGTCTTCCAAAAGTGTTAAAACTCTTCATGGGACTATTTGACAGTCTTTAAGAAATGCTCCCTTTGTGCATGTATGAATACACCAAAATAAAACCCAATATTCTGTTAAAACTAATATGCATTAATTTAAAAAAGAAAGAGAAAAAGAAATGCTTCCTAGGATTATGGGCATAATAAAATTAGGGAAAATTCATCTTTTAGGTTTGTGGAGTAACTTAATGTTTCTTTAAGGAGTTTCTATATATTTTTTTTACATACAGGAATTTGAAGCAGTTTTACATTGTGTAGTAATCAAACATTTTTTGTATTTTATTACTGTTCTTTCTGGGGTTGACTTCTTAGTACATCAGCCTTGTGTCTTATGAGGGTTTGAATCTAACTGTAACACATAAAGCAAAATCAAGAATAGGCAAAATTATCCTACTTTTGGGCATACTATAGTGTTTACCATTAGGTCCAGCAAGGGTAATTTTTTTTTTCTTGAAATATTGGTATGAGTTTAGCAGTTTTGCGTTGAACATCTGAAGTTGAATTAATTTAAGGCCAATATATATTTGATGTGACTCTGGCAATTTTAGCATTTATCTAGTTTTTTATATGTATAAAACTACCAACCGGATCAGAAAATTGGAAGTTACCTTTCCCCAGAAACCTTCCTATGTGTCCTTCAGTGATCAGGTTCCTCTTCCTGCACCCCTGGGAAGTAACCGTTATGCCTACAGGAGCCTTTGGTAGAGATAACAATTTTGTAAGCCAGAATAGGTATTTTTATCCACTTATAAAGGATGAAAGTGAGACAAAGGATTTCTGTTTTGCTATGTTTGTATTTCACTTTTGTAGCAGGCAGGAGATTCCTTAGGTTAGTACTTCCCAGTGTTCCTATTGTGACTGTATTCTTGAATTTTCTGGGATAATACTGGTTTTGTGTGCCAGGCATAAATCTAGTTGTTTCCATATATTTGCTTTCATATATTCATTGGCCATTCCATTCTTTTCAGTAAAGGTGATTAAGTAGTTAAGTATGATTTAAACTTTTAGCATCTTTGTAAAACTTTTTCACAAAAAAATTAAATTCCCAAGTTTCCAGAAAGCCTTTGTTGGACATTATAGTCCATAACACATAGTAAAGACATTGCCATGTGGTAAATCAAGGGTCTGTAAGCATAATGTCCTGTGACCAGTATACCCTAAGCAGCTTTTGCAAATTGGTTGGATTCCCCTCTTCTTCACTTTAAAAACAATATATACTGAGAGTTATAAAAATGCAGCATGAATTTCATCTCTGTGGCAGTACCTGGAAACCTGTATGAAAGAAGCAATCTGGGAGTAATTATTCTGTAAATTATCCCACACAAACAAAATTAGTATCCTACTGAGAAGGAAAAAAATGCTGCTTATTTTTATAATTGATTTTTGTAAAAAATCAATAAAAGTGCACATTATTTAAATAAATAAAAGGTAGAGGTTTGGTATAATGCCTTTGAGACTTGATTTTATCCCTACTTTGTAAATTTTGAAATCTTGAGCAAATTATCCATTCCCTGTGTTATTTTTTCCTCTTAAGATTGACAGTAACTCACAGGTAAGTTTATATCAAAGGCAGTTGTGCGTAGATGCTAATTTCAGGTAATTCCAGGTGAAACAAATGTTAATTTCCTCTTCAGTTGTATGTTTTTGAGACTACCTGGGCACTGGGGATAATGGTCAGAAAGAAAGGGAGGCTATGGAAAGTAGAAGGGGAACTGAATGAGAGAATGAATATTTTTTGTATTGTCTTAAATCTTTTTTCTTTTTATGGTTCCTTCTTCTTGTAGTCGTCACTTCTAATGGAATGGTATTTCCTCAGTGCATTTCTGTTACGTGTTATTAAATATAAAATAATATTATAAACTTGAGAAATGGAAAGTATTTGGTACTTGTAATGATTGATGAAAACAGTGAATGCTATTTATTTTATTAAATTGGAAAACCAACTTTGTAAATACAGTTTGGTGAATCTGGGACCATGGGCTGGTTTATGTAGCTGCTGCATATGTAGAGAATGGACTCAGGTTTTCATCTTAGTCTATTAGGCTGAGCTATTGTCCGTCCTTGGTCTGTCTCTTTTGCTTCTTTGCCTCTAGGATAAAGTCCAAACTCCTTGACATGGCCCACAGGTCCCTGTGTAAGCTATCTTCAGGTGGCCTTTTGGGTTTGTCTATACCACACCTCCCCTTATGCCAGCCCCGCTGTACTGGCCCCTGCCCATGAACCCCACCACAACCTTCCAGCTTGCCAGTCTCATGTGCCTTTTCTGTGAATGCTTCCCTGGTGTCAGGGCGTGCCTCCTTCCTGAGTTCTCTGGGGATTTCGGGCTTTCATCTTTCACCCATTGCGTCATAATTTCTTGTGTAGTGTCTCTCTTCCCCATTTAGACTTGCCTAGGATAGGTGCATAGCTTTTTATTTGTATTCTCAGACAGGATAATTCCTAATTCTGTCTAGCCACTAAAATTGAATTTACTGGTGACTGGGATATTAGCTGTAAGAACACAGCATCCTTTTGACTCGCGACCCTAAAATGGAAAACCTTTAACATATTAATTTAAAGAATTGATTTTAATTGTTTTAGAAACCACTCAAGAAGGTTATTATTGAAGAGACTGGTAATTTGATACAGACTGTTGATGTGCCAGATAGCACTACTGCTGCTGCTCCAGAGAGTAATCCTATTAACCTAGCAAATGTAATAGCAGCCACAGGCACTGCAAGTAAGAAGAATTCGAGCCAAGATGACCTTTTGCCCTCAAGTGATACCCCCAGAGCAAAAGTATTGAAAATAGAAGAAGTTAGTGACACTTCAGCTCTGCAGTGAGTAGAAATACTGTTTTCGATAATCATTTGTCTATAATGACGATAATTCCATTGGAAATTTAATATTACTGAGAAGACTTCTGATTTGTTACCATTGGTATTTTGAGCTGCCTAGCTTCATGTTCTCTGTGTTCTTTCCTATGTGTACCTATGGTGAGATTTTGCTTATGGAATAATCCTTATCTCTTTACTATAGTGGGCAATACAGAGATGATTAGGAGATGATAAGCAAGTGTCTTGAACAAATTGCTTTTGTTCATTTTCTTTTTTAGGGTTTCTGTATACATTTTCTTATTTAATTCAGCAAAAAATTAATTTTTTAAAAAGCGACTTCATAAAGCTGTAGAATTTAGGCATTACCATTATTTCACCCATTAATATTGAAGACCATTGGGCACTTTTAAAATATTGTTCGGAATTAAAAAAAAAACTTTCATATATGCTTCCTTCCTGATGAAAATACAGAAAATGTAGACTAGGTTTATTTTGGGCTATTGGTTAGTTTTACACATAGTCTATACAGTTTTACATTGCCTCTCAACAAACTATTATCAAAAGTTGTGTTTTTTTTTTTTTAATTTTAAACTTTGAACTTCAGTACTGCAATAGTTTTGTTTAAAATCATAGTGTGGATTGTGGAAAAATCCTAAATAGGGGACTTTTTTTTTTTTAAAGGAAGAAACAGTTCTTCTTTCTTGAAATACATTGAAACTGTAATTCAGATTTCCAAAAGGCTGAGTTGCGAGTGTGTGTGACACAGTGGTATGAGATGGTCTGCTCAAAGAGGCCTAAGCTAACCACTCGGCAGACTAGTCACCCAGTAGCCAGAATTTGAGAATTTGCAAGGGCATAGTCTGTTTTATGCAAAAATTGTATGTGTGTACACTTTCAAATACGAATGACATAATACAAGTGCCATACAATTTCAAGTACAAGTGACAGAATATTAATACAGTTAGGAATATAAAATCTCTATTGCTATTTCCTTTATTGAGCTTTAATTGTTGTGGTTCTTTTCCCACTGGTTGACTGATGCCCCTGAAATATTTCAGATCTCAAGTCAGTTTGAAACAGGATGTGTGTCAGTCTTCCAGTGAAAAGATTTCTAGAAAGGCAGAACAAACCTCTGTTCAGCTTGTCACAAGTGTCCTGCCTCCGGTTCCTGCCAACTCGTTCCAACTCGAATCTGATTTCAGACAGCTGAAAAGTTGTCCAGATATGTTGTATCAGTATTTAAAGGTAAGAGGAAGCTAGTAGTTTTCTTGGAAGTAAAATGTGAAACAGCTTCTTTTGTGACTGTAAAGTGGTGCTATATAACATCTTTTTATACAACATGATTGTAGACAATGTTTTTTACCCATTGGCTGATATATGTATGTATATAGGTATATAGGTACATATATATATATTCTGGCCAGACCATGTTTAAGTATTTGCAACCAGGACATCTTCATGTTTTCCTGTGGGAATAGGTTCTGTTTTAAATTCTAATGTCTAAGATAACTCCATCTAATTTTCTTTTTTTTTTTTTTTTTCTTTTTTTGCGGCACCAGGGATCAAACTCACGGCCTCACACCTGCCAGACAGGCACTTAAGCCACTGAGCCAAACTCCCAGCCCTAGTGTTTTGAGTCAGGGTCGCACTATGTAGCTCAGACCGGCCTTGCGCTCGCATTGTAGCCCAAGGGGGCCTCAAACTTACAATGCTCCTCCTACCTCAGCCTCCCAGTGCTGGAATTAAAGGCGTGCGCCACCACACCCGGCTCCCATCTAATTTTCTAATCTCAGAGTTTAAGCTTAATCTTTCATCCTTCAAGATAGGAAAAGAAAGCTAAAATGCATCAAGTTCCTTCTGTGTTGGAAGCAATGCTTGCAATATTTAGGCAATTTTTCTGAAATGAACTTTTATTTGCTTTTAAGAAAAAGAAATCATGAAATTCAATGAATCATAGTCTTTTTCAAGTGTAATGGTAGTAACACTCCCTTTCTAACACTCCCTTTCAGTTACTCAATAAACAGTTCCAAATTTATTACCTTTTTAAAATCTTTAGTTATGGTTGCCACTATTTGAGAGCTCTCTCAAGTTTCCTGTCTCTTAGATGTTAAAGTATTAATGCATAGTAATTATTCTGTTTTTATTTAAGCAATAATTATATGATTTGTGAAATGTGAATATTGCCACAATTTAATTGTCTGTTTTTCTTCAAGCAAATTGAACCATCCTTGTATCCTAAGTTATTTCAGAAAAATCTAGATCCGGATGTGTTTAACCAGATCATTAAAATTCTGCATGACTTTTACATTGAGTAAGTTGAATTTTTAAATTACATTCTCCTGTGGTAATGCCATGTTCAATGACGATAGTGAGCAACTTTTAACTGGTGGTTTGTTTTTATATTTGGTTTATTTCAGGAAAGAAAAGCCATCACTTATCTTTGAAATCTTACAAAGACTTTCTGAGCTAAAAAGGTTTGATATGGCTGTGATGTTTATGTCAGAACCTGAGAAGAAGAGTAAGTTCTAACATAAAAAGCTTTTCTATATCTACTTATTTTTTTATGTTCCTTTATTATTTAACAAATGATAGCAGGCATTTATTGACTATTATGTATAGAGTATAAACAGTTTAACTATAAATTAACTGTGTTCAATTAAAGTACAGTTTAGTTGAGTACAATTACAATTGTATTTGGAAATCCTAACAGTAGTATCCAGTGTAGGTACTAGTGTGATTTTCCTAAAGGAAAAAAACAAAGAAGCCGAAGCATAGAGAAGTGAAGGGATTGGGCTGGGGCCGTAATGAGGGAAGCCGTTCCCAGCATCTGAGTGCAGGCCGTCTGCTTCTGCAGCCTGGCTCCTCTGGACATGCAGGGAGCAGCAGACCTGCCTCCGTGGGGGGCGTGGAGAGCCCCTGCCCGGGAGCGTGTAGCCAGGCCGGATCCCGGGAGCATCTTGTCCATTCTGAGGGAGGTAATTCCCTTGAGTTTGTTGATTGCAGCTGGATTGCTGAGTCAGTTAGAGAAAGGGTCAGTTTCGAGAAACCCTACCTAAAGTAAAATGGAATTATGTAAAAATTGCAGTTATTCGAAATGTTATGCCCTATTCTGATTTCAGGGAAAAGGAAGAATCATTCAAATAAAAGATTTTTTAGTTCTAAAAATTAGAAAACTCAATGTCATTTTCAGATACCTCATGCTTTAAGCATACTTTGAACTCCTTTTCTTGTTTCTACTAAACTTTTAAAATTTTTTTTGTGGCACTGGGGATCAAACCCAGGGCCTCAGGCCTACTAGGCTAGTGCTGTTCTGCCAAACCCAGTCTTCCTACATCTGTGTTTCTAGCAGCAACGCTGACTGATTTTGAGTAATAAGGAAGATTACACTGTACATAGGAAAGCGGACATATACTTCATTTAGCTTTTTTGGGGGTGGAGTTACCAAGTATCAAACTCAGGATCTCACACTTGCCAGGCAGACACTGCCGCCGAGCTACATGCTGGCCCCTATATACTTAATTTGGACATTTATTTTTTAATAGGCTTTTAGCCCTAAAGTTTCTGCTTTATCTTTAGTTAACCAAAAACATTTCCTGAAATTCCTGATAAACACTACTTTTTTTTTTTAATCACTTTGCCCCAACACACTGGCTCTTTATCTTTTTCGTGTACCACACTGCTGAGCTTAGTTTGATTTGTTTTCACTGTTCCTCAGCCCGGAGCACCTTCCTTTCTGCACTCCCCTGGGCTTCCTCATGCCGCTCGGTTCTCACCTCGCTGCTGCTGCCTGGAGAGCCAGGCTTCTTCAGCCTGGTTAGAGTAACTGCCTGGCTCCTGCCGTTCCCCTTCACCCTCTGTTATCTTATGTATTTTTCTTTGCAATACTTAACTGGCTGGCAGTGTTTTTAGTATTCCTTTATCATTTCTCTCTACCCCAGAATGAAAGCTCCATTACAGCAGAAACTTTGCTTTATTTACGAAGCCTAAGTGCTGGTGCTTCATAACCTGCCAGCATCAGTGTTGAGTGCATTTTTGTCCCTCTAGTGTGTTGAGTTCAAGGTGTACTCAGAACATGCGAGCCCTTCAGTGTAGCCAACCAGCAGTATCTTGGTTGGGTGGCCACTGTCTGCTAAGTTAAACACAGGAAACGCTTAGAATGGTTCTGGTGTATCACCGAGCATTCAGTAAATATTAGCTGCTGTGGTCTTTGATCATTGCCATTATCGGTAATTACTGTTAGCAAGTTTTCCAGGTTCTTTTTTTTTGGAGACAGGGTCTCACTATGTAGTTTAAGCCAGCTTTGATCTCACTTTGTAGCCCAGGTTGGCCTTGAACTCTTGGTGATCCCCCTGCCTCAGGGATCTGAGTTTTCTAGTTTAATGTTGAGAAGCATTGATTATAACAGTGTTTTCCAAACTGTTGAATGTGGATCACTCAGTGGTATGAATGATGATTTTACATGATTCATGGACAATTTTTTTAACCTTCAGTATATATTTTATTTTATTATGTAATCTAAAAATATATAACTGGACCATCGAGTGTGATTTCATAGATGGTATTACGAATTTTCAATTTGCAATAGTGATATAAAGTTTTAAAATAAAATGGTTAGGCCAGGTGTGGTGGCGCATGCCTGTAACTCTAGCACTCGGGAGGCTGAGGCAGGAGAATCACCATGTGTTTGAGGCCAGCCAAGGATATGTAGTGAGTGCAAGGCCACCCTGAGCTGCATAGCAAGACCCTGTCTAAAAAAAAAATTTAAGATCAAAGAACAGTTAATTGAAATAAAAATATTAGAGTACATTTGTTACACAGGGCAAAAACTTTTTAGAATAGTATAAGAGGAGTTAAGTTTAATCTGCAAGATTAATGCTATTGAGGATGTAGGGGAAATTTTATATTGTGAAAGCAAAATATTCTGTAAAGGCGTATTCTGTTGGATTGCTACATAATTTTTATACTCAGGTTGACTTTAAATGTATGAATTGGAATTTATAATAATTGTTTTTAAAATGTAAAAAGCTTACTGGATAGATCTCATTGTTCCCTTTACATTTCAGTTAGTTTTTTAAAATTAAAATGGAGATGTTTATTTTCTTTTTCAGTTGCACGTGTACTATTCAAGCACATAGACAAGTCAGGATTAAAAGATAATTCTGTCGAAGAACTCAAGAAAAGATATGGTGGTTGATTTCCATTTTTACTGAAATTATTGTTTTCACTTATAAATTTTTTTCTATTGAAAATAAAGTGTTTTTGTTTTTTTAAGAAAATGAAATCATACAGGAAAAACTTTTTGAACTTAATTAACTATGAAGTGAATTGTGATCCAAGTAGTAAGAAATGTATTCAGGTGAACTATTTAAGTCCTTTTCTGAAAATAAAAATATAAATATAGATGAGTTATATTTGTAAGAGTCAGTATTTTATTAATCATTTAAAATGTTACATTTGGATACTTTCTTTAGTGCCACATAAACGTAATATTATTTTTATATTTTCATGAGTTTTTGTAACTGTATGACAAAGCTGCTTCATTAGCATACAAATAAAATTATCTTCCTGTAGAGGGAATAGATGCTGAGACTTATTTTCTTTCTCTTTTTCTCTCTTCCCCTTCCTCTCTCCCTTCCTTCCTCTTCCCCTCCCTCCTTTGCTCCTTCCCTCCTTTCCTTCCTTTTCCTCTGCTTTCCTTCTTTCTCCCTCCTGTTTTTTCCTCCTCTTCCTCTTTCCTTCCCTCCCTAATTCCCTCCTTCCCTCCCTCTCTCCTTTCCTTCCTCCTTCCTTCCCCTTTTCTTCCCTCCTGTCCTCACACCTTCCCTCCCTATTTCCCACCTACTCCTTTCTTTTTTCCTTCCTTCCCTTTCCTCACTGGAGGACTTTACCCTTTTCACTGTCCCAAATCCTGTTTCATGGTGTTTATAGGTTATTAGACTTTCAAGTTACAATCCAGTGGTCACCTTAGAATTGGCTCTCATGGAACATAGATGTAAGTCACTGGTTCTGAGATCTTAAGCAAGCCCTTTATGTGCTTGGACCCATGCTTGTTTACTAAGCCTTTTCTGCTTATCAAGTTTTGGGTTCAAGTGTTGTCTTTGCTGTTGGAAGTTTAATGACTTCAGGGAGTAACTTGGCAGCTCCAAGCTTGTTTCCCATAAGGCGTTGTGTTATGGGTGTGAAAGTAGGTAATACATGAAAAGTACTTAGGAGGGCCGAGGATTAAGCTTGGTAGTAAAGTGCTTGGCTAACATACTGGCATATTTAAGACCCTGGGTGTGATCCTCTGCATTGCAGAAAAAAGAAAAAGAAAAAGCTTAGGAAAGTTCCTGGGGCCACTGATAGTAACTAATGACTTTCTATGGCTAGGTCTTGGGAAGATGTTTTGTCTTAACCCTGTAATCCTCATAGCAACCCGTCTTAGTTACTTTTCTCATTGCTAAGGCAAAATACCTGACAGCCAAAGTTAAAGGAGGAAAAGTGTATTTCAGCTCACAGTTTGTAGAGGTTTCAGTCTATTGTTGGCTGGCTCCAAGGCAGGGTGACGTGGCAGAGGGGCATCAACCAGGCGGGAGACAGCGAAGCAGCAGCAGCTGCAGCCTACTTCTACCTTTTATCCCTTCCAGGCTACACATTTTGGGTGGTTTCACATCCACCCGGCCAGGGTGGCCTTCCCATCTTCCACACCTAGGACTATGCTAACTCAATCAGTTGGCTAATTTCATAATCTAGTGTCATACAACTCAGATCCGTCCATGTCTGAAAAGCCCCAACCTGTGAGTGCATGAGGCTTTGGGGGTACCTCTAGACAGAAGCCATAACCCTACCAAGTAGGTTCTGTGTACTCCCATTTTAAAGATAGTAAAAACATGAAACCAAGAGCAATTAAGTAATCCTTCAAGGTCATGAACCTGTAAATGACAATGCCAGGATTTAAGCTGAAACCCTCTCCAGAGGCTCTGGTGATAACTAAGATGGAGGGGCCATCTAGGCTCAGACACAAAGGATTAGAAAGACAGGTCTGAGAAAGGTAGAACCCCTCGGAATGGAGGCATGTGAGAAGAGGGCACATTCAGATTTGCAGCAATAGGGCACTTGGCTGCAGGGATGGGGTGAGTGTGGGAGCCAGGTGACAAAAGGCTTTCAGTGCAGTGACAGATGCCAGTTCTCTGAAAGTGATCAATAATCAAGGGCTTCATTTTAAATATAAGCAAATTAAAGCTTAATTGAGGTCCATTATGGGTCATACTCCTTGTCCTTTGCAACTGATTAACAAGTAGAGTGAAGATACTGTACTTGCGTAGTCTGATTCCAGAGGTGACAAGACGGACCATTGTGTGGCATATTCTCTTGGAGGAATGAGAAAGACAGTGTGGATATCAGATCTGCTTAGGAGGATGACTCAATAGGATCAGTGGTCATCGTTCATCTGTTCAGTCATTTCTTGAGTGTCTGTATTGTACCTGTTGGAGCAATGAAATGTTGGAGAAAAGGACAGTTTTTGCCCTCCAGTAATTCAGTGTTCTCTTTCATTTGCATTTGTTTCTTTCTCACGTGTGCACATCCTGACTGCAAACTGGATTTTAAATTCCTTGAGGGTTGTGAATTTGTCTTGTATGCCAGTAATGGGAACATTGGCCTCGTCCACAGCAAAGGTCAGCTAATGTTGATTGAATTCTGTCAAGATTGCCACCACTTTTTCTAGATTAGCTAGAATTAGTAGATTCTTCTCACTGTAGGTATTTAAAGTAGGATCCTGAAATAGAATTCACTGGACAATTATAGTCAAAACTTTTTCAGTGTAATCACTTAGAAAAGAAGAAAAATGAAGTATATATGTTAGAGTTTATTTCAGTTTGATTTCATTTTGTTGAATAATATGGGGCAACAGATTTAAAATTCTTTTTAGCATGATCATTTTGTTGAACTTACATAAATTGAAAGCTTCAGTCCCCCACCCCAACATAAGGATGAATAGCCTCAACAGTAGCCCACCTACCCATAAGCCTTTTAACAAGATTGGTGGTTTCTTTTAGTTTCCAGAGCAGTCCATGTGCACTCCTAATTTCAACCTGGTAGCAGCAAGGAGTCATATTTCTGTAAAAGGTCCCTCCTAACACAGGAACACCTGACGTTCTGGGACCCTTTAGCAGCTGATGCCGACTGTGGAGTCTAAATTAACCAGAAACGCTGTTGGGTAATTTTATTTAATAAAGTTCTACTATATCTGTATTTGCCACAGTCTGTGTCATTCATGTGTTGAAGATTAATCACCAGTGTGATGGTATTAGGAGGTCACTGGGCCACGTGGATGAGGAATTAGTATATTAAGAGGCCCCAGGGAGCTACCTTGCCTCTTCTGCCATGTGAGGTTACAGTGAGAACAGGTGTCTGGTGTATCTTGATGTAAGGCTTCTCAGTCTCCAGAACTGTGAGAAGTTTTTCTTCTTTATACACTGTCTAGTTTATGCTGTTTTGTTGTAGCAGCCTGATAAGAGTCAAACAATTTTAGAATACTCGTATTTTATAGGAGACAGAGCACCAAGCAACAACACCATCAAGGTCTGTTTGCAGACGGCCCTGTCGTTTTGTCCCATGGAAGAGCTCTGCAGGAGGCTGTGTTTGTTTATTTATTTATTTATGTTTTATTTTAAAGATACTAAAATCTAACAAAACATAACAAAATCAATCAAAACAAAGCAGTAGTACTGGTATAGAACTTCAAAGAAAGATACTAGGAAAACAATAGCTACTATAGTATATCTTGTTACTTTCAGAATAGTTGACCATTCCATCAGGTATAGTAAAATCAAACCAAAAACAAAACACAATAGAACCAATAAAAACAGTATGAAATAAAGCAAAAAAAAGAAAAAATTAATCAGAATAAAACAAAACAATGAGAACAGTATTGGGCCTCAAAGACAAGACAGAGGAGAATCCCCCATATTTGCTACATTGTATACTATCATCTTCCCAAGAGATGCTCAGACTGCTGGCTCCAGGCCTACAAAATCAACTGAACAATACAAGCATTTATTTGCTTTATGTATCATAGTTGCTATCAACTTAGCCAATCCTCTGAACCCAGCAGGCTGCTTACCTGGGGTGTGGGGGACGGGAGTCCTTGAAGGAGGCTGTGTTTAACAGTGCAGGGGCTTGGGTTCTTGGCCTCCTGGGTTGCCTGGGCTTTCTCTATACTGAGATTCAAGGACGTGGTATCTAAGAAGCATATCTAGGAAGAAAATGGTCTTTCAGTTTGTTTAACTTTTTTGACCACAACCAGCCATTCCCAGCTGAGTGGGAGGGAGGGGACAGTCAATTCCCCATGGCGTATGGAAGCCAGAACTGCCTGGGCTTTTTTAGTGACTGGCATAGAAGTTCAATGGGGCGATTTGACAGACGGCTCTGGAGCTGGTGATCTGAGAATTAGGGAGGGGATGCTGTGGAAGAGATAAGGTCTGAGTAGGCCTAGAAGGGCTGGGTAGTATCTGAGTAGGTGGAGGAGGGCGATGCTTCTTAGCAAGTGATTCTCCCTAACAACTGCTGTGAGGCACAGTGGATGGCAAAATGGTGGGGTGGAAATTGCAGTGGCAGCTGTTACCAAATGGCACATGGCAGGCTAGACCTATTCCCTTGGGAGACATCACAGGGAGAACTGGTGTTTGGTTGTCTCCTGGAGGGTCTTATATTTTGTATGCGGACACTCACGAAGACCTTGCTGGAAAATAGAAAATTAAAAAGGAAATTGGAGGTGTAGCTCAGTGTAAGGGTCCCAGGTCCAATCTCCAGTATTAGAAAACAAACAAACAAACAAAAAACTCAAGTAATTCTAATTTAATTTGATCCAGAAAAGGAGAATTTAAAAAGTAAGTGTTCTATAACCAGAGAAACAGAAATGCACAAAGTTAGATGATTCAGTCATTCCACCAATCGTGCACTTGAACAGAATTTTACAATATGGGTGAAAATACCTGTGGTGCTTTGTCCAAGAAGCAGGATCATAGAAGACATTACTGTAACAGTGTGCCCTGTGCTATATAGTTTTCTTGACACTTTCAGTGTATCTTCCTTGACCCTTACACCCACCTAGTGAGATATTTAGTGGGAAAATAAACCCAGAAATGTTAAATTTCTTCTCAAAGTCATGTGAATAGTAACATAACTCAGAGCTCTGTGCTAGTTCCCAAACCTTCTGTCAGGTCCTCAGAGAATCCAGTCGTGTGCTTTGCTGAGTCAGCTTTTAGTACCTTGGATCATCTAGGTGTGGATTCAGTGGTGTTGTGGGCTGAATGTTTGTGTCCTCCCAACATCTACGTGTTGAAAGTCTAAGCCTCAGTGCAGTGGCATTTGAAGCTGGGCCTTTGGGAGCTAATTAGGCCATGAGGCTAGAGTCCTCAGGATGAGATTTGAGAGAGACAGAAAAGAGCTTCCTCTCTGTCTCCTTGTGTGTGCTCTCTCCTCTCTGCTACATGCCAATGTAACAAGATGATTATCTGCAAACCTAGAGGGCCCTCACCAGAGACGGGATCTGCCAGGGTCTTAATCTTAGACTTCTCAGTGTCCAGAACTTCGAGAGGTAAATGTTGCTTAAGTCACCTAGTCTATGTTTTTTTGTTTGTTTGTTTGTTTTGTTTTTTAATTTTTAAATAGAATTTGAATGAAGTGGGAACTAGAATTAGTCTGCATATCAGTAGAGTATGCAATATGTTTTAAAGAACTGACTCCCAGTGCATAGCACTTAGCGCATAATGTGAAGTTAATAAATATTTGAAAAATGAATGATGAATGAATTCAAATACTATAGAATAGGAATCAAGTACCATGGCAGAGTCTTTAAAATCTGGCCCAAAGCTCTTGCCTGAACATTAAACACCTTTTTTTTTTAATCAGTGGAAAATATTTTCTCTTTTACAGGATTGCGTTCAGACTACTTCCCCACTCCGAATGTTTTTTGAATACCAAATGAGTGTAAAAAGGAGTAGGGTTGTAAGTTTCTGTTTCTCATGTGGAACTCTTGTTGATCATAGCAGCTCAAATAGGCTGGATGATAATTTTAGCTCCTGTCTATGTGGCCCCTGTTGAGTGCCAGGCAGTGTACCAGGGACTTTGCATGTACCGTCTCAGTCTCAGAAGAAGACATAGAGGAACGGTTGTTGGGGAGCTGAGAGTCAAGCAGAGGTTAGGTTGCCTCAGACATGCATGCCCTTCTGTGAGGCTGGGCACCAGATGACCTCTAGGATTAAGCAGAAGCACAGTGGCAGAGCAAGTGGGCCCGCAGCTGGCATCTCACTACTGCCACCCATTGGCTTTTCAGAAAATAGCATGAGTATGGCAGAAAACTTTTCTAATAGAAATAAAAATGAAAGTGGGTTTCACTTTCATGGCAAGACACTGGGTGCTCAGTGTCTGTGTGTCTCCTCCCAGCATACAGAGCAGAAATGAAGGTCTGATCTTTGGTTATGCTGTCCAGTATTGAAGCCTACGAGGGAGATAATGGTGAAAAGAGCCAATGTGGCAGAGAAAGTTTGTTCACTTGTTCGACAGAGAGGTGCTGAAGGCTGCTTCTGTACCACTCACTGTGGGGGTTGGATTGAGTCACCGGCACACAGGAGGAGGCTTCAGGGCTTATTTGGGCCCTGTTATGTGCCACTGGGTTCATTCCGTCCTGCTACAACAGCCTGACAACCTTGGGCTGTGGTCACATGGGTGGGGATCGTGGTAGAGTGTCGAGCTGGTGAGAAGTTCCATCTGCCTACCTCGAGCAAAGCCCCTTTCCTCATGTGTCACTAGGTCTTCCTAGGGACTTAGGGAGTGTGGGAGGAGCATCCCTTCTCCCCCAGTAGTTTAGTGCATAGGCCCTGGGATTAAAATATAAACTTTGAGGGGGAAATGATGCATGGAAATGCACCAGCTCGCCTGGGATGATCCTCAGCCTTCCTGCTTGGGGATCCTGTGCCCTCTTCTCCAAGCTGCTGCCCTCGCAGACCTGCTTAACCCTTGGTTTGGGCATAGGCCCTACTTTTCACCTGCCCAACACAGCTGACACCAGAAGGAAGAGCTGAACAAAGCTCTACTGAAAACATGGCGATGCCATCCAGGCCTTTCAGGACAGCAAAGAACTGCAGAGCCGGCCATTGCTCTTCCTGGAGTCTCCTGGCTTCTTCTTTGCACAAGTGCCCCCTCAAAACTAGATTTCTCTTTGACCAGCCAGTCTAAGCCTGATGAAGCGGAGACCTATTCTTTTCCCTTCCTCCAACAATCTCTGCAGAGGTTCACCGTGTTCTCCATGAAGATGGGCCTCATGTCCGAAGGTTCCACATCTCCCCCCGAGGCTTCCCAGCTCAGACCCCTCCCTGCCCTTATGGCATCTCCAAGACATGGAGAGGCGTTTGCCTTAGACCTGCAAGACCATAAAACTGTGTTTTCCAGGGCAGTGAGGAATCTTTCTAAAAGGAAAAAGAAAGCCCAATAAAACACATAAAGAATGTAGAAAACAATTCTGATACCTCAACTGTTGACCTTAGTGTTTTTTGTTGTGTTTCATTCCACGTGTGCCTGTTACAGTGGGCACCTGAGATTCAGCTGCTCTTCAACTGCTCCTATCTCCTCCTCTTTCACGAAAGAAAGCCTGATTTGATACTCAGATAAGTCAGTTGCAACTGTCCAACCAGGTGTGCCGTCCTCTGAGTAGATTTCACGCTTTCTAGTCTGAGATGTTAGAGTCAGGTGGCACTGACATTTGCCATCTCATTTTCCATCACTTGATCTGTCATTATGTTTATAGGCAAAGCAGAACTAAGTTTTCACTAACTGACCATGTAACAGCACTAATCACCAGGGAATTTTGATCCAAGCCAAGAAGATCCTGTTAACAGGTCAAGTAGCTGTAAATTGTAACTGAAAAGGTAAAATAGATCTTTAAAAATGAGAATTTTAAAAAATAACCTGAATTAAAGACAAAGATTTTCATCATGGTGGTTATCAACATTCACTTCAACTATATTACCATTTTAACAGGTCTTATAAGAAAAGCAGAATCTCATTTTCATACATAATTACTCTTCATAGAGCTGGTGCTATTTTTTATTTAGCTTGAAGCTGCATTTTTTTTTAAAGGCTGCATTACTGGTTTCATTCCAGGAGATAGTACTATTTTTCATTTTGGGACTTGGTGAAATTTTACACCGCTACTTCCATAAGCTGCCATATGGGATAAGATGGTACATTGTTAACTTTGTGATGTAAAGTGTTCATTAAAACATGGACAAAAATAGAATTTGAATTATAGTAATGGAATTATTTAAATTAATCAAGATAATCTACTTAGCTTTTTAATCAGTCAACACAATATGGTATTAGGTATTCAGGGAATAAAATTAAAAGTATAAAAAGTCATCTTTACCTAAAATCTATATGTGGGGTTACAAGATTAATAAGAATGAAACAAAAGAGAAATGTGTGTTAACTGAATCAGGGATTAAAAGAGTGATTACTGTGCTCTGACATCAGCAAAAGGATTTCTCAGCAGGAGGTGGTATTTTAGAGGATTTATAGGGCTTCCTGGATAAAGATGTTGGACTAAGCACATTTATCTTTCTCTCCCTCTCTCCTTAGATCCTATCAAGATAATAAGAGATTATAAATGAATAAATCATAAGCAGCCAAAAGAAAGGAAACAAGAGAAACGAGATATCAGTGAAGTTTAGATAGGTGAAGTTGAGGTGATAGAAAGGATCTGCATGAAGAAGCACAATGAAAGTGTTATGGGGTGAACGATGTTCTCCTCAGATCCATGTGTTGAAGTCTTTACCCCCGGGACCTGAGCATGTGATTGTATTTGGACATATGCTTTTTAAAGTAGTAGCTAAATTAAAGTGACAACGTTAGGGTGCACCCTGATCTAATCTAATTGTTACCCTTATAAGAAGGCAATTTGAATGCACATGTTGAGAGAGAAGGCCTGTCTTCATAGGCAGAGGACAGACATCTGCAAGTCAGGGAGAGAGGCATTATGGAGAAATTAACCCTGTGGATGCCTTGATCTTGGGCTTTTGGCCTCTAGGATTGTGAGCCACTCAGTCTGTGGAGAGGGCTGGAGTGATCTCAGTACTCAGGGCTGGAGATGGGAGTTCTGTTTCCCCTCGTCCCTTCCCTGGCATCGCGACGAGGAGTATCATGACTGCTGAGCATTGTTGGAGGTCTTGACTCCCCATCAGGCCTCCTCTGACCACCTCCCCCCAGAGAGTGGGTTGGGTCCTTTGTTACTGCTGCCACGGAGGAGACCAGGTGCTTGTGTGGCTTCCCCTGACACTATGAGGCGTGACATGCTTGTTACTGGACAGCAGAGATAAAATTCCTGGTCCTGAATAAAACCAATCCAAACAAAACAATGAAAGCAATACAGGACTTCGAAACAAGATAATAGGACTCTTCTGTTTTATTTTGTTTGGTTTTATTCTCTTCAAAAAAAAAAAAAAATTCCTGGTCCTTCTGTGGCCTCTTATTATGTGTTCCCCTCCAGTACTGAGCTCCTCATTAGAGATGCATGTGGGCAGGAGCCTCACTCTCTACGTGGCTTGCTGATGTAGGTGACAGCAAGGACACAGGATTTTCTGCCCTGTTTACCTGGTGGGAAGAAGTTATTATCTGTAAGTTCCTGTCTTGCTGGGCTGCTCCTTTGGGTAAAGATAAAAGGATTGAAGGAGGTTTCTTTTGGAATACATGCCCACTGGCATTTCCGGTGATCTTGCTGACCTTGGCAGATCTATGTCTGGGATGTGAAGCAAAAGGAAAGTCCAGGGAATTCATGTTGTGTTCCAGGGTCCCAGTCAATCTGCCATTTTTCTTTTACTTTTACTTTTTTTTTTTTTTTTTCTTCAGCCCTGGGGTTGAAACACAGGGTCTTGCTCATGCTAGGCAAGTGCTCAACTATTGAACCATATCCTCAGGCCCTGGTCTTCCTTCTTCTTCCTACTTTTCAGAATCATCTTGGGGGTTGAGGGTACAGCTCAGTGGCATGGTATCTGCCTGGTAAGTGCGAGGTCCTGAGTTCAAGTCCCAGTTCAAAAAAATCATCTTGTATTTGATTTTTTAATAATATCCAGCATTTTAACTTGTACTTAACAGTAAAATAGGGAAAATATAGCTACCACTAATTGTTTTAAAGTGTTTTCTGTATTTTATTTTTAATCTCACTTAGAAGCTTAAGCAAAAACCCACCTCTGTCACCTGAAATTCTTACGTTCAGCACCCCAGATGATGACATTCGGAAGGTGTGGAGATTTGATGATGGAGCAGTCATGAATGGGATCAGCTCCTTTCTGAAAGGGGCCGCAGAGAGCTGCCTTGCCCCTTCCACCACCTGACGAGACAAGGCAGTGAGGTGGCACCGTCTATGAGAGAACAGCCTGTCCCAAAGACACTGCCTTTACTGGCACCTAATCTTGGACTTCTCAGCCTGCAGAACTGAGCAATAAATTTCTGTTGTTTACAAGCCGCTCAGTTTATAGTGATTCGTTACATCTTCTTGGTCTATACAGGATCCCCCTCGTTGTCCTCCGTGCTTCCATTCTTTTATCTACAATGCATTCTCTATACTATGGTTAAACTTCTTAAAGCATAAATCAGTCCTGCTCACTACTCAGATTGAGAATGTTTTTTTAATTTGTTATTTTTTTGTACCAGGAATCAAACTCATGGCCTCATGCTTGCCAGGCAGGCACTGTGCTGCTGAGCTATATCCCTGGCACCCAGATCTAGAATCCTTAAATGATTTTCATAGCACTTTCAATAAAATGTGAATTCCTAGTTATAGCCTATGAAGTCTCCACATATCAATCCCTGTCTATTTGTTCCACTACATCATCTCCAGTCTTCCCACAAGTCAAAATATGCCCATCACACTTGCCTGTTTTTCCCTTGAATACTTCAGTCTTATATCTGCCTCAGGGCCTTTACACTTGCTATTGTAGAACCTAGAATATTCTTTTCCCATATCTTTACCACATTACTACTGGGTTAAACTTCTGCTTAACATCACCTGCTTTGAGAAGACTTCCCCACCACATCCCTTACCAAAGTAATTTGTTCTTTATCAATTCCCTGTTGAATTCTGGTATAGTTGTTTGTTTACTATCATCTCTATTCTCCTTCTGAGATATCAGCTCCATGAGATTAGGATCCTTGACTGTGTTATTCACTGGAATGTACTGGGAAAAATTTCTAAATAATTTTACTAAATAGCTACATTTCAT
This sequence comes from Dasyprocta punctata, assembly GCA_004363535.1. Taxonomy (NCBI): domain Eukaryota; kingdom Metazoa; phylum Chordata; class Mammalia; order Rodentia; family Dasyproctidae; genus Dasyprocta; species Dasyprocta punctata. The sequence goes on from RJWM01023188.1 coordinate 22,765, forward strand.
CAAAACCTAGTGACCTGGTTACATGCAAGAGTATGTTAAGTGCAAGACTATTTTGCATTTCACATGTCATTGACAGTGGGCAATGACTTTCACTGTGGATGTCCCTTTCGTTTGTTTGTTTCTTTGTTTTTTTTTTTTTTTTTTGTTTTGAACTCACAACCTTGTGCTTGCCTGGCAGGCGCTCACGCCACTGAGCTAAATCCCCGGTCCTACTGTCCCTTTTATAGAGGAAGAAACTGAGACTTCGAGTGGTCTAGTACTTCTTCCAAGTTAACTCAGTCCTTCTCACTACTCAGATTGAGAATCTTTTGAGAATCAGATTGAGAATCTCACTGACATGACTGAAGGCCTGGCGTGTGATGGGCGCCAGGTATCCAAACTTGAGTAGAGCAAGGCACCTGCCTTTTTATTGATCACAGCCTCATGTGTGAGATGGAGCACAAGCCGCTAGCTGGAAGTCAGAACCAGGTCTGCTACCACATGATGGGTGAATAAACTATGGGAAAGCTTCTTCCAATGGGAGGATCAAAACACAAAGAGATACGGAATTAGGTGGCTAATTTTGCTGTATGGTGCCATGACGATTTTGAAAAGCTTTATAGAGAAGATAACATTTAACTTGGCTTTCAATGAATATGGTTTTTCCAGGTGCAGAAGAGGAGATAAGAGCATTCCAGACAGAGAGGAGAGGGAATGTGAAGGTAGAGAGGCTTGGAGAACACACATTCTGTGTTGCAAGCTGTTTGAGAGCAGGCTGGATTTTCACAGGGTTTGTTGATGTCAGTCTGAAAGTGCATCTGGCTGAATATTCTTTCCAATAGGTTTGATTTTTCTGAGTAGGTGAATTTTAGTCTACCTGAGTCAGTAGAAGTTTGCTTTGCCTAATATTTGCACTTCCCAAGCTTCATGTGCTTTCCCCTTAATCAGACTCTCTATGTGAATGAACGGTGCTAGCAGCAAGATGTGGGGGGAATGGGAGGAAGAAACTCATGCGCAGGCCAGATTTGCTCATACAGTGTTTGGGCAAGATGTTTTTACTCTCTGCCCGTGTGACTGTGTGGCAGGAAATCCCAGAACTAGGAATTGTTTACCGTGGATTAAACCTTACTTCCTGGAATGCAAATACCACTGGGAAGAGAAACACGTTATATTGCTGTCAATGAATGTTGATGTCTTCATAAGATATACTTGCCATCTTCATTCTGTGTGATCCAAGGCTGTTAGGGAACCAAGGAAGTGGGCCTTTTGTTTGTGAGAAGACAGGAAGGAGGAGTCTGAGTGCCAAATAATGCCAGAATACTTTCGGGCTTTATATGTTTTGATCTTCCCAACATTATTCTCTTTACAGATTAGCTCTCTGAGGCACACAGAGTTTCATTAGCCCGACTGAGGTCACACGGCTAGCAGTAGTGTGGAATTCAGAACAAAGTCTGCTTCCAAAGTTTTACTGCCTCTCTACACCTGCCTTTGTAGAAGTATGGGATCACTTGGGAGTGGGGAGTATGCAGGGAAAAGCGGAAAAGACATAGGGAGTGAGGTTAAGGTTCACCCAGTTCACAGTTTCCCATTGACTTTGAGAATAATATTGCCTCTCTGGCCCAGGAGTTGCCTCTTTGCGGGGTGGGGTGGAGACTGTGATAGGGTCTCACTGTGTAGAGCAGGCTGACCTTGAACTTGCTTATGTAGCCCAGGCTGGCCTCAACCTCTCAGTGCTCCTCCTGCCTCCACTTTTTGAGTGCCAGGATTATAGGCTTGTGCCACCATGCCTGGCTGGGCATTGCCTCTTTGAATGTACCTATGTGTTATCTCTCTAGGGTAGTTAGGCCCAGAAGCATAATCTAGATAGGCTGCTGGAATTCTTGGTAAAATAATCTATAAGTCAGCTATTTAAAGTAGCTTTTCTGCTTGTTCCCTATGGTAAATCCGGGTCTTGGATATACTCAGAAAAGCATTTTCATTAGATAGCATGTCCCAGCCAGTGCACAGAAGGGTAAAACACCGTAGTGGGTATAGACTGGCTTAAACCCATTGTCCATCATGCTTTGGAAGGCTGATGTGTTCTTTGCCAACTTCCCTCCTGGCTCATATTTGTGTCCCTTGGAAGCAGCAAGCATGATTCCTTACATCTGTCACCCAGAAAAGAGGTCTGTAATCCTGTGTGCTCTATATGATTTGTTCTTTAGATTGAAGGGAAATATTTATTCAACCAAGCAAGGAAGCCATTAGGCAGAACAATGAATAGAGCCACCACTCACATAGACACACACACACACACACACACACACTCACACATACATAGAGGCACCACATACACACATGCATGCACACACACACACAGCAGTGGCATGCCTATCTCACAACTTGTGTTGCAGGCAGGCACATGGAAAGTCTTGGGTTTGTAGGCCTCCACCCCGTGGGGTCTTCAGGCACCTCACCTGCCCAGTCAGGCTCTCACAGGGTGCAGAGGAGGTAGCTGGAAGGTCTCAGCCACTATAGCGTGCACTGTTTTGTAGCTTCCTCCTTAGCACCTGCAGTGGGTGCTGTCATACTCACATTCACTGTGGGGAGCATCAGGTGGAACCACCTTCCTTCTCCCTTGAGTCCAGCCACATGAGCCTGTCTTTCTATTTCTTGAATAGGCCTGAGGCCCTTGCCTGGGTCTCTCCCCAGATCTTCACAAGGTTACTTCCTTCTCTGCCTGCAGGGCTCAGCTCAGATCTTGCCTCCTAAGAGAGCTCTTCCAGTGTAATGCAGACTGGTTATACTCTCCCTCTTAGCCACACACCTGCATCCACCTCTGCTGCAGTCACTTTATTGTTGCATTGCAATATTAGTCGTTATCACTACTGATTTGTCTTTCTTATTTATTGCATTACTTGTCTCTTGTCTTTTTCCCCCACCTCTAGAACATTGCTGTTTTTATAAATAGCAACCTCTTTTATTTACTGCACTCCTAACACTTAGAATAGTCTCTAGAAGTTATTCATTAAATATTTGTTCAGCGAATGAATGAATACCATCCTTGCCTTCATGCTTGCAGCTCAGAGAGAGACAGAATCATGTCAGAGATTAGACTGAGGAATTGGATGCTGGGCTTTGAGCTCCAACTTTGGAGCTAATGACCCCAAACTTCAGATCCACCATCTTTTAAAAGGGAATAATTATAGCACCATTTAAAAGAGTGAAGCCTCCATAATTTACCTAAAGTGAGTGACTTTGGGTTTGCAACATCGTTAGTAACAATAAATACTGTATTTTATTGGTACTGGAAATGAACATGCTATAATGCACACTGTAAAAAGTAAAAAATATAAATAGGAGGAGAGGAGAAGTGGAGGGTAAACTGCTCCAAATGAAGTGACACCTGAAGAGAAATCCATTGCAGACCCATTTCGTTAAGGAGGAGCCAAGTCAGTTCATCTATGCCCATAACGCAAATCAACAAACCAATTTAAAGGAAGGACATCGGTCCCATCGGAGTGCCAGCAGGATAAACCCAAGCTTTCCTTGTGCCCAGCAGCTCTTGTCCACTCACCCGTAGCCTGAGAATCAGGCTCTTCCTTACAGTGGAGGCAGCAGACTTGTGACAGTGAGCATGGGGCTGGGGATGCTGACGGATGACTTTAAGACTCTGTTGTGCTGGAGAATCACTCTCTCTCTCTTTGAGAGACTGGATCACGTATGGGAGGAAACATCCTAGCCCTTTATCTGCTGTCAGTTCTGATTTTATGCTTCTTTCTGCACGTTCTATCTAAATTAAATCTCCACTCCACTTGGGAGCCCTCTGGCTTTTAGATGCTATTTTTGGAATAGTAATCAAGACGTGGATCTCTGGAAAAGAAGGCCCCAGAGCTCCCGCTGTGGTCAGGGTTCCCCCAGGCTCTGCCTGCTTTGCATGCTCAGCCAAACCTTCCTGACTCTGAGGGTTCTGTCGGCTTTCTCCTGACACTGGGAAATGGCTCAGCAGTGACAACGGTAGTGTCCTCCAGTCAAGCCCTCGTCCACCAGAATGTCAGGACCTCCCCTACCCCTCCAGTCCCAGGAGCAGCTTGGTGTTTCAGCCTTCCATTCTTGTCTGGCCCCTTTTTCCATGAGTAAGTTGACTCTCAACAAAGAATGACATATTATGCAATAGCCAGCCAGAGGTCTGCAAGTGGGAAGAACGGGGCAGCAGCTCGGATTTATATCAGGGTGGAGGATGTTGGGAAGGCCAGGCGCTAATGGTGCTGCTGGCCCTGGTGCTGTTTTCCTTTCGCTTGCTGGTGGAGCTGGGCAGGGAGGGGACCCATGGGGAATGCCAAGGCAGAGTGTGTGGCCATCTCTCCTGAGGCAGGGTAGGGACCTTGTGGGTGGGGAAGTGTGCTGGGCCATGGGTCTGGGACTTGGTTTGCCCTTGAGAATCCATTTTAAGATGGCTGCTGACACCGCTCAGCCTGGCTCCTATAGGAAGGATTAAATTTACAACTTAGGGCCCTGACTGGTCACAAACCCCTTCCTGTCAGCATAGCTTGGACAAAGCTCACATTTTCGAGAGGATGTTTCCAAATTTTAAGAGCAAACACAGACTATAAATGAAAGTGAACCAGGCACAGGGCATCCAGCTCACATAATCTGGGTCTCAGATGCCAGCTTGAACAGCTCTGTACTAGGATTCCCAGTTTTGTGTCATTTGGCTGTGTCTCCCTGAGTCCCTTTTCAGTCTCTTTTGTGTTGGTGTAACACAGACTGGGTAATTTAGAAATAATGGAAGTTTATTTAACTCACAGTCTTGGATGTTGGGAGTCTAGTGTTGAGGGACTGGATCATAACATAGCAGAAGGCATCACAGGGCAAGAGAGATTGTGAACCTCTTTATAATTGGCATTCGTCCACTCGTGCAGGTGGAGACTTTATGGCCTGAACATCTCCCAGTAATCCCCAGCTCCTAATACTGTTGCATGGGGGCTAAGTTTTCCACTCATGCTTTGGGGGACATATAGAAGCTATAGTAGGGTTTAGTCCTAGCTCTTACACTGCCTCTATGTGGAGAAGATGTCTTTTTCTGATGCCAGAATCTCATTTCCCATGTGTTGGCACTGGTTTCCCTGATATTTTCAGTTAAGATCAAGACTGAGGTAAAATGTTAATTTTGCCGCAAAGCTAGTTCTAGCTGCTGGTTTGATGATAGGCCTCTCTCTAGCCACATTTCATGGTACATTTCAGGAGAGATTCTTCTTTACTTAGAGAAAGCAGCTTTATTCTTAACATGTCTTAAGAGTGAAACCATAAATAACAAACAGGTCCCTGACCAACTATCCTGGTATAGTTTTTCAGAGGAATTCACTGATAGCTGGTGCTCCAGTAGGGAAATTTTGAGGAGCAGAGGCCTAGAAAGACACAATTTGGAAACCCTTCGCGCCTGCCTCAGTATCTTTCTCAGAGTATATCTTGTGTGTGTGTTGTGTGATTCATCATATTCACACATTTAATGTGTTTATAAATTGCCACTAATTATGCCTGTGAGCTTTTATAAACTTCTCAGCATGTGGGTATCTTTACCTGTTTGCACTCACAGCAGAAAAATAAAACACTATAGCTGGTGCTTTCAAAATTTTCTTCTTAGACATAAGTTTGTATATGTGTATGCATAGGATGGCTAAAGTGATGATACTTATTTATTTTTTTTTTTTTGCGGTACTGGGGTTTGAACTCACAACCTCGCGCCTGCCAAGGCAGGTGCTTAAGCCACTGAGCCAAACTCCCAGCCCTGGTTTTTTGAGGCAGGGTCGCATTGCGTAGCTCAGGCCGGCATTGCGCTCGCGTTGTAGCCCAGGCCGGCCGCGAACTCACAATGCTCCTCCTACCTCAGCCTCCAGAGTGCTGGGATTAAAGGCGTGCGCCACCACGCCCGGCTTGATGATACTTTTAAATGTATTGGTTATTGAAAAGGAACAGTTGATACATGTTTACATTAATTTCGCATGTCTATATCTGTTAGTCTAAACAACCCTTTTGAAGGTAGCAATATGCAATATTGCAAACATTGTCAAATTCCTATCATCTTGCTTTGTAAGCCTGTAATACTACTCTTTTGGATTTGTAAAAAAATAAAAACAAAACAAAACAAAACAAAACAAAAAACCACTGTACACTGGGTACCTCGTAGAAAACAGAAGTTGATTTCTCACAGTCCTGGTTGCTGAAAGTCCAAGGTCAAGACAGGAGCAGACTCAGAGTCTGGTGAGGGCCCACTTCCGGTGCATTGACAGCCATCTGCTTCCTAAATCCATACAGGACCACGAGGGCAGAAAGGAGTGGGGGCGGGGCTTGGGTCTCTGCATACCGTTGTATGGGAGATTAGGACCTAATATATGAATGTTGGGGGACCCTAGCAGGGACTCCCTCACTGTACAGAGCTGGGAGTGTCATTTTTCATGGCAACATGAGGACACTCCTGGGCTAAGTTCAGTCAGGTACAGGGTATTTCCTCCACTGTTAAATGGAAGTGTACTGGATAGGTTGGTTTCCACATTTTCACTCTTAAAGTGACATTTTAGATCTTTTCTTTTTTTCTTTTAATTTATTTTACTCTGTATTACAAAATAATAAAACTATTCAAACAGTAACATTATGCTTAAGTACTATCACTATACTTTTTACAGTTATTTGCACTCTAACACAAAATGATATTTAAAAAATGGTAGCATTTTTCACTTCAAATCAGGATTAATAAGTTACTATTGGTATTGACCAACCATGCTTAGCATTTCTACTCATCTGCACACACGCACTTTTCAACGGAATGCTATTTATATTCTCAAGGATCCACAGTATTGATGAACAAGATATTCAAAAAATAAGAGGCTTATATAAAATTTTGCCATTTACCTCTCCTCTCTAATCATTGAAAGTCTAGCACTTATAGGAATGCCTTAACAAGTTTCTATCTAAGGACCTTATTGTGTCTGAAAGCCTGTCTATGCCAACACCTGAGCCCTTCTCTTAACTCTCACTGATACACACCACACAGCTGTTTACGGCACATGTATTATCTTCTGTGCTTCACTCAGTCAACCCTGATTCTCCTCTTCCTCAAACACAACAAGAAAATAATCATTTCCTAATCAATTAAATCAAGTGCTTGGCACCTGGCAGGAATTCTGCAGGGTTTATCATCTCAAATAGTACTTACCCCATAGGTGTTTGTCAAATAACCATGGCAATTTTATATTAAATGCTTTCATGGTCCCTATCTTCAGATTTGCAGTTGCAATAAAATTAAATATAATAATTTGTAACTTAAAAATGAGCTATTTCACAAAAATATCAGCCCTCTCAAATATACTGGATCATTTCCCAACAACTTTACACCATGTACACCCACATAAAAATCTATGAGCAAGCCCAAACACAGCATCCCCTCTTGCTGATTTAATTTGATCAGAGACGTCAACCCCAAAATATCTCTAGTGCTCTACTAACTACTTCCATCACAACATCTGATCCAACAGGAGTAATTAAACTATTTCTTTTTATTCTTTGTTTCTAGACTTGTAAGTTTCATTTTAATTGTTTAATTTCATGAGTAATCTCAATCATAATAAAATTCTCACAAATAAAGATCAACCTGTTTTTAAACTGAATTAAAATTTTAATATGTTTGTACTTTATCAATAAAATCTACTGATAAACCTAATAATAATGAACTTCAAATATTGCACTTCATGTCTCAAGATAGTCTTCTATAGCCATAGCAGTAGTGTCACCCAGCACTAACTGACATACCATCTAAATAAACTAAAAATACCATTAAACCTACAAACGAACCACCAACTGTATACAGTAACACACCCAACCCCACCACTAACAATTAAGGCAACCTTCAATAAATAGGTGGATGTTTTGTGGAAAACTAAAAAAACCTAATAATAAAATAATAAAATAAATAATAAAATACTTAGGAAATCTGATTTTGTTTGTTTGTTTTTTGTTTTTGAGATAGGATCTTACTATCTAATTCAGGCTAAATCTGAACTCACTTTGTAGCCCAAGCTGACCTTGAATTAGGAGCAATCCTCCTGCCTCAGCCTCCTGAGTCCTGGGATTATAGGAAAATGCCGCCAGCCCCTGCAGGAATTCTGACCGTAGTTAAACATTGTTCTTTTACTATGTGTACTCTAACCTTGACTAATGGCATGAAAAACCATAGTAATTCACTACAGGAACTAATAACAGACATCCTCAAATCCCACCGCTTTTTCAAAATCATTAACCATTCATTTATTGACAGTCCAGCTCAATCCAATATTTCATTCTGATGCAATTTTGGCTCCTTACTAGGGATTTGCTTCATTTTAAAGATTACGACTAGATTATTTCTAGGAATACATTATACTTCAGACAACAGCATTTTTATTGGTCATACTTACTTGCCAAGACATTAGTTACAGGTGAACTATTTAATATTTACATTGAAATGAAGTATCAATATTTTTATCTACCTATATTGTTATGTAGGATGAGGATTTGACTATGGATCTTATATGTTGTGAGAAACCTGAAACATTTGAGTAATTCTACTCTTTGCAGTGATAGCCACAACTTTTGTAGGATACATCCTACTGTGAAGGCAGATAGCCTTTTGAGGCACTGTAGTTTTCGTGAACCTACTTTCAACTACTCAAGTAACTTAGTAGAATGAAATGAAGGTGGATTTCAGTTGATAAAGCAATTTTAACACAGTATTTTGCTTTTCATTTTACCATTTATTATTACAGCTTTACTAATAATTCATTTATTCCTTCATGGAACTGGATCTAATAATACCTCAGGCATCAACTCAGATAAAATTGCATTTTTTCCACACTATATACTTAGAGATATCTTAGGTGTTCTATTAATTCTTTTCTTTTATTTTAAAGATAGTAAAATCCAACAAAACAAAACAGAACAAAGCCAATCAAAACAAAGCAGGAAAATTGGTACAGAATTTCAAAGCAGGATACTAGGAAAACAATAGCTACCATAGTTTACCTTGTTATCTTCACAATAGTTGTCTGTTCCATCAGGTATAGCAAAATCAAACCAAAACCAAAACAAAACAAAAAAACCAATCAAAACAGGATATTGAATAAAGCAAAACAGTGAGGACAATATTGGATTTCAAAGACAAGATAGAAGAAAATCCCCCATATTTGCTATATCGCATACTGTCATCCTCCCAAGAGATGCTCAGACTGCTAGCCCCAGGCCTGCAAAATTAACCAAACAATACAAGCATTTAGTTGCTTTATGTACCTTAGTAGCTATCAACTTAGCCTGTCCTCTGAACCAGCTGGGTTGCTTACGGGGGATGGTGGTGGTGGTGTTGATTCTCAGCCCACACACCGGTAGGCTCACAGGAGGTGCTGAATTTTCTTTTCCTGGAACCCGTTGTGCTGCTTACCAGGAAGGCTGGCTAGTTGTCTTCTTGTTGGATTCTCCCAGACCCAGCATGGTGGGTTCTTGGGAGGCACTGATTTTTCTCTTCCTTGAACCCATTACGCTGCTTACCAGTATGTTCTATTAATTCGTAATGTTATTAGTTTTAGTTTCATTCTCTCCAGACTTATAGGAGACCCAGAAAATTACATGTCTGCATGCCCACTTAACCCCTTTTCACATATTAAAACAGAATATTTCATATTTGCATATGCAATCCTACTTTCCATCCCCCACAAACTTGGAAGGGTACAAGCACCAATATTTTCTATCCTTATGTTAGCTATCATTCCTACCCTTCACTCATCAAAGCAATGAAACATCACAAATGGTCCTTTGAGTCTCAATGCACATCTGAATCCTAGTACCAAATTTACTTATGCTAACATGGATTGGAGGCCAGCTAGTAGATTACTCATTTACTATTATTGGTCAAGGAGAATTGATCTTATTTTT
>RJWM01023189.1:0-32530 GCA_004363535.1 Dasyprocta punctata
TAGAGTGCCCCAGCCACACAGAAGCAGGCAGTGCTGGTGTGGGCCGGGGCAGGGGTCAAGCAAAGTCCTTGTCACCAGTGTTCAGTAAGAATTGCCATGTTGCTCCAAGAAGGAGCTGCTGAGACTAAAGCAGGGAAAGTAGGTGCATTTCCTTCACAGGTCAGACCTTTATCTGAAAATAACGCACAGATGCAGAGTAATCGGTATGTCTATGTACGGTGTGGGAGATGGCCATTTATATCAGTCTCACTTATCCCTGTATCGTGGCTGCCTGGCTTGTGACAAAAGCGAATTTTCATTGTAGTGTGTAAATTCTGCCAAGGCCAGCCAAAAAAATTAACTCCAAGATAGTGACGTTATAGATGAATACTCAATTTATATGTCTTGGCAGGTAGATTTAAATGCAGCCAAATGCAAATCTCTTGTCTGAAATGCCTGCAAATGAAATTATCCTTGCAGCACAGTGTACTCCTGCAGGAGCAGGTGCTTAAGGGTTGCTGCCACTTCCTGCAGGAGCCATATCGGTGGACACAGTCTGAGGGTGTCCTTCTAGAATGTGAGCAGCTTGGTGGTTAGTAAGATCTGCTTTTTTAGTGAAGCATTTGTCACAGAGGGTACACTTGTATGACATCCCTCCTGTGTGGATTCTTTTGTGTGTCGCCAGGCTCGATCTGTGCTTGTAGCTTTTCTCACAATATTCACAATTAAATGGTGGCTTTCCAGTTTGTGGTTTCTGGTGATGAGTGAGAGTTGCCTGCTGATTAAAGGATTTTCCATTGGTCAGGTGCTCATAGTTCTTTCCCTGATTGTGAATTTTCTTGTGCTCTGTCAGGCTGGACCAGAGGGTAAAATTCTGCTTACACACAGGGCACTGATAGGATTGTTTCTCACTATGTTTTCTCTCATGCTCTCTAAGGTGCGCCAGCTGAGCGAATTGCATGCTGCACTGGGTGCACCGGAAGGGGTTCTCTGTTATGTGAATATGTTGGTGCTGGTTAAAGTCTGACCAGTTAAGGAATTCTATACCACATATGGAGCACTTGTAAGCTACCTCTACTGTTTGAACATTTAGTTGACAAGGAAATGGCTTGTTATTGGCAAACTGTTGTGCGCACTGAAGGTAAACATAAGAGTTTGTTTTGAAAAGCATTTGGTTGTTGGTGTTAGCTTTCAGAGGCAACTTCTGGTTTGAACTCTTGGCTACCTTTCCTAGAGGGGGTTTCTGGGTGTACACCGGCTCTGTGCCAACTCTCTGTAGCTGTTTTGTGGTTGTTTCCTGGGGACCCTTCGGCTGTTCACTGTTGTTCGGTAAATTAGGAACATGAAGCACATTCCTGTCTAAAGAAGGAAAAACTGGACTCAATCTCTAGTTTTTTCAGCTCTGATATATTCGCTTCCCTTTCCCTCCATACCCAAGAGAAGAAATAGAAATTACAGTTTTCACAGTGTTCCGGGGACACAGAGACATGGGGAGTAAGAGTAATTATATCCCAAGCCTAGGGAGATGTGGGGACTCTCCAGTAACTTCCGCCACCCTTTTCCTTGAGTGGCCTGTGTTTTTCTCTGCTTTCTTCCTGGGCACTCTGCAAACCCTCACCTACCTCTCTTCGAGTCAGAGGGTGGCTCCAGGCTCTTGGAATCTGCCAGTTGCCCTGTGCACGGCTCTCCTTGGTGCTGTGGTGGATCGCTCCTCGCAGGCTGTGGTATTGCAGGTCCTGGTCACAGGGGAGGTGGGAGGAAGAGAGTTGAAGTCAGCACAGAAATGTCTGCCCAGAGTTCAGGTTGCTTTCTTGAACATGTGCCCTCTCCCTGTTTACTTCCTCCCCAGTCAGATTTTCTTCCCTTGGAGCCTCTAACAAATGGTGTTTGTTCTTGTTTTTAGATCAAGAAAAAAAGCAAAATGAAGGGAAGAGTGCACTCTATTCAATCCAAGGCTGTTCTCTTCTAAGCTGGGGAGAGAGAATTCAAATCAAGTTAAAATCAATGAACTGAAAAGATTTTCATGCGTATTTTGCGAATAGACTTATTTGAGTCAAAATACAAAGTAAATCTTCCTGTAAGCATTTACAATCAAACTGAGAACCACTCTTATTCATTGCCAAATACAGGGACACAAAGGAAGAGGTAAAGCTGAGAGGTGGGAAACTGCTTCCTAGAGTAACTTCCATGGGAACTACTCAAATTAAAAGCACTGCTGAAGTGAGTTGGTAACCAGTTCAAAGCATCCGCGTGTGTTCATTTCAGTTGACATCTAGCAGGAGATCTTCTGAAAAATAACTCAAACACATATCAAACTGTGCTTCAGAATCGCGATCTAACAACTATAGATAATTTCCCCACTGGCTCTCTCCCAGTGTCTGAATTTTCTCCTCTGTGACTAGCATCCTCTTGTTCATGCCCCTTTCTCTCTTTCCTCAGTATCAGCAAATGTCCTATTCTGCAACGGAATGTGGCTTGGAAATGGGTTTTTAATTAGCATTATTAACATGGCATGAACAAGTTGGTTTGGCTAACATTATTCCAAAGGGAATTTAAATTTCAGACATAGGACACTGATTAATACAACTTCTTGTACTTTCCTGAGGGATAGATCATGAGTTTCTGATTCAGGCAAATGAAACATGTTTCAAATAAAGTGCCATTTTAATCCAAAGATTTCTTTATACTTGCATTTGAAAACTCAGGGCGCTATCAGAGTAAATGATGATTAACTCAAATAAGCCTGAAAGTCAGAGATCAAAGGGAAATGGCCAAGAAGCGAAAAGAGAAGCTCAGACAGAGCACTTTAATGAATGTAGCCTTTGTTTTCTGGACACCCACAGCCCTTCTTCTTACACTCACCAATTTTGATTCCATACAAGCCATGCCAGTTAAAACCACTAGCCATACCCCTTGAACCACCCTTCCCTTTCTGGTCTCAGTTCCCATCCTCTGTTCTTTCACCCTGAATAAAATGCCATTGCTAATTCGGAATGCATTTGACACTTACTGAAAATGTTTTCCCTGGTCTCTACACTAACTCTACATGCTAAAGTGTCCAGGCCAGCCCTGGCTCTTATCACAAGACAATGATCACACCATGTGAGGAGAGGCAAAGCAGGCGAAGATAAGCAGAAACTAGAAAGGAAGAGTACAAGGGCTTGGGGGAACATCTGGCTGTAGTGGCAGAAAGTGCTTAATCAGGTGCCATTTTGGGAAGAGGTTGATTAGGTAAGCCTGAGACTCAGAAGAGCTAAAAATTAATTGTACTTCAGAGTTCCCACTGTAATGTTCCCAGTGATTGAGTGCGAGAGAGCCATGGGAGACAGTTGCAGAAAGGGTGCAGGCTAGACATAGACTCCCTAAAAATTTTAAGTTCGGGTCAGGAAAGACTTGAGCCCTGACCTCCATGGTGAGAGTCCAGGTCAGCTTGTGTTGCACTAAGAAACAGCTTGTTCAGAAAGTGCTAGCATTAAGTACAGTGGGCTGCTTGGCCTGCTACATACCAAGTTTTGAGTGCCATCCCAATCTACCAATGTAGAAAGGACACACCTAGGGTTGGTTGGTCGCCACAGCCCAGGACAAACAGGCAGAGGGGCCTCTGGAACAGGGTGACAACTCACAAACCCACAGGCGATGAAGTGTGGTGGAGCAAAAGCATTACTTACTGGATTCCAAACCTGTGGTTCCTGGAAAAAAACTAATTCAAAAATGCAGAGAATGAGAACCTTTTTTTCTTTTTGTTTTTCTTTCTTTCTTTCTTTCTTTTTTTCTTTCTTATTTTTATTTTTTTTTTTGCCCTTCACCTCCACTCCCATTTCTTCTTTACTACTGTATTATGGTATAGGGAATTTTCCTTTTTTCCCCCTTCTTTTTCTTTCTCTTTACCTTTTAACGTTTTCCCTTTAGTTTTTAAAAATTCCAATATATTTTCTTTTTCTCCCTTTTATATTTTGTCTTTCTTTCTTGTTTGCTATTTTCTGTTACCTTTACCTAATTCCATTAATATCCTTCTAGTCCTTAATAGATCTTTTGGTTCACTTGTCTCCTTTTTCTCATTTTCCCTTGTTTAATCTTTCAAATGTTTGTTTTTTCATTCCCCTGTTCCCAACCCCCTATATCTTTACAAGTATAACCATTAAGCTTTATCAATATTTAGGTAGTTAACTCTATGATATTACTATTGAATTCTTTTCTATTGTTAGTGGAGATGCAGTTGTCACATTTAATAGATAATTACTGTATATCAATATTTAGTTTGTGTTAGTGTTTATACTATAATTAAATATCTCTTTCCTATGCTTAAGGGTGATACATTATTATTTCTTATGGTGTTTCAGTCTGCAGTTTGTCTTAGACAATATTTTTGGAGGTTTACTTGCTATTGCCAGGGTGGCATCATTGTTGCTATTAATGTTTTCTCTGTATTTCAGTATTCAAATGACGTATCTGTCATTAACAATACCATGGTCCATTCATAAAGAACTGAGTGCTGGACCAATTACACTGAATCCTCCCCTTTCAAATTAACAGAGGTCATCGGATCTTGTGACAGAACAAAAGACTATAGTTAGCCACATACATAGTGTGTCACTGAAAAGCACACACTAACTAAAGAGATTTCCATACTAGCAACAAATTTGTTCCACTATAAGTACCCCTAAACTTCTTCATTAAACAAATAAACAAAACAATGGATACATGAGAAGACAAGGCAACAAAATGCATAACAAAATTTCCAACTCCCCCAGAGCCAATCCACAGGGCATCAAGTAGGCAGGAAGTAAAAACCACATGGTTGAATTATTTGAAAAGATAACAGAGAAGATTAAAAAACAGAAGAATATGGTACTCAGTGAGCTTAAAGAAGATATAAACAAACAGATAGTGGTTGCAATACACAAAATAATCAGGGAGTGTACAGAAGACTCTAATAAAAAACTAGATTAATTAACAAAATGCTACAAAACATGAATGAGCAGTTTAGCAAAGAATTAGAGTCCATAAAAAGGTTCTGTTATGGTTTGCATCTAGATGTCCTCCCAAAACCTCATGTGGTCGTAGGTGGGGCTTTTTGTGATCTGGAGTGTGTGATTCTGGGATCAAGGATGTGCAATTACTAAATTAGACCACTGATTGGCTCGACCTAGTTCTAGGTAGGATTAAGGGTGTCCCACCCTGAGAGTAAATGCTATCCACCCTAAAGTTGGGTAACCTGGATAAGATATAAGGGACAGAAAGAGAATCTTTGCTTCTTTTTGCTTCTACTTTCTGCCCACCATGAATGGTTTCTCTTCTGCAATGCCCCTTTGCCATTCCAACCTGTCTTAGAGCCAGGCAACTATAAACTGAAACCTACCCAAATAAACTCTGCCTCCTTTAAATTTGGGTGTCAGGTATTTTGTCTCAACAAAGTGCAAAGTAATTAAGACAGGTTTCAAACAGAAATTCAGGACATAAAAATTCTATTGGAAGTATGAACAATAGAAGTTTCCAGTGTGTGGATAGAATGTCAGAAGTAGAAGACAGAGTTGTTACTGGAGACCAATGATCTAAAGATATCTCAAAAACAAAAAGAGAATTGGAAAATGGATTGAAAGTTACTACATGTGCAAAGAAGACTAATCTAAGATTAATTGGAGTTAGTTGAAAAGTCAGAAGACAACACAAATGGTATAAAAACCTGTTCATTGAAATAATAGCAGAAAACTTTCCAAATATAGGAAAAAAATTAAACTCATATAAGAGGCATACAGAACCCCAAACAGCCATAATAAAACAAAACAAAACAAACACACAAAAACTCTTTACAACACATCATGTTTAAAATCCCAGAAGTCCAATACAGCATCAGAATCTTAAAAGCTATTAGAGAATAGGAACAAATCACTTACATAGATAAACCAACTAGAATTTCAGCATTCTTCACAATACAAACATTAATGCCAGGAGAGCTCTGAGTGAAGTGTCTCAAACCATAAAACTAAATTACTCACAACCCACAATGATATATCCTGCAAAACTATCTTTCAAAACTGATAAAGACACAATATTTCAATGATAAAGAGCATCTAAAGAATTCATGACCACAAACCAGCACTCCAAAAATTTTTCAAGGATATCCTAGAATGAGATATGAAGTTAACTATGCCAAAAGGTACAACCTAATGAATACACTAGATATGGTGAGCAGTTATATAGAAATGAAAGAAAGGGAATCAGCAAAAAGAAAGTAAGGCAATGACAGTGTCGTGGCTTATAGACAGATGTCCCCACAAAGCTTCATGCATCCATGGATGGGTCTTTTGGGAGTGACTGGGTCATGTGTGTGTGATACTGAACCATAGGGTATGACACTGTATACTCTAATGAGTGGTTTAGCATAGTTATGGATGTAGATGATGGACTTACTGAACAGGGAAGACCCACCCTGGTTGTAGCTGGCAAAACCCAATAGGTCTATAGCCTGAATGGAATGAAAGGGATAGAAGAAGGAAGTCCTGCTGCTTCCTGCTTGCCATGCCATGGGGTCTTTGCCCTCTGCCATAACACTCTGCCAAGCTGCCCTGCATTGGAGCCAGATGACTATGAACCAAAACTGAGATAGGAGACTAGGATATGGCAAAAGCTGGCTGGGGAAGTAGGCATGACTTGTTAATTACAAGATCCAAGACACGTGCCCAGAATAGTTTCCAAAGCCCTGCACATGGACTGCCTACCAGAATTTGAGGTTTTCAACAGGATGTCCTAGACCTGATGTGAGCCTGAGGTGTGGGAGCTCAGCACCACCTCTCAGGACTGGAATGTGGAAGTTCTCATGAGTTTCCTTGAGATTTGGACAGTACAAAAGAAAGGCAGCCATGAGGAAAGGGGCTATGATAAATTTCCATCACAGCCCATGCTGTGGTTCCGAGACACAGCATGTACTTTTATCCTTTGTTCTCTCTTTTTCTATTTACTTTGTCCATGTTCACTCTACAAAGCCAGTTTCTCTCCCACTCTTCATTTTTGCTTTCTTGAATAAATTTTGCTTTTTGCTCATTTCATTTGATTCTTTGTTACAGGTGAGAAGAACCTGGAATCCAACTCCAGAAGGAGAGTCAAGCAATCAGGAACCCAGCAACATTTAGTTGGTGAGGCACTTTTTAGAAACAAGCTACCCAATAACAAAGCCTCTACAAAGAGTGAACCAAAATAAACCTATGCATTTGTGGGTACCAGACATTGTGTATCAGCAATGAGAAAAGTAACTAAGACAGATTTTGGTACAAGGAATAGAGTTGTTGCTGTGATCCTACCTGGCCATGTGGTTCAGAAATCTTTGGAACCGGTTTGTATAGGTGTTTGGAAAGGTTTTGAGATGCAGGTTGAAGAAGCAACCCAGTAAAGGTGTAAACTGAACTTGATGAGAAATTCTGATTGGAGCTCAAAAGACCAGAAGGCTGACAGAAATGCAGCCAGTAAATACCAGGTTCAGGAAGTTTCAGTTGGGAAGAAGGACCTCATTGGCAGCTGGCCTGACCATGTGTGGGATGTCAAATCAGCACTCCAAAATTTTTTAGGCTTGGCAGAAAATTTGTCTGAATTTTGCTCATGTCCAGAGACATGGGAGAACGAGATTAGGCAGTACAGTAAATGTGAGGGAAGAAATTTTGAATTAGTCTAATACTGAGGCTGCAGCATGGCTACTGCTGGGGTCTTTTGGTTAACTGTATCCTGAGAATCCAGGGAATGGCCCACTGGAAAAGTTTTCAGTTTGGCCAGAAAGGTGGCTGGGTAAATTTGCTGCCTGCAAAGATAGGGCAGAGGAGAACTCAGTAGCTAAAAAAGTTAGCATTAGAAAGCCAAATACTTTGCCTGCAAAAATGGGGCAGAGGAGAACTCAGTCGCTAAAAAAATTAACATTAGAAAGCCAAATACTTTGAAACAGGCCAATAGAAAAGATGACCTAAGGAAATTATAAGAACTAGCTGGATCCCACCCTTTGCATTCTCAAAATTGCAAATATGAAATACTTTGCTTTGAGGAGAGAGCCCTAAGGCACTATATTCCAGAGTGGTGGCACCCTAGAGAATTTGTTCCTCAAAACTGAGTTCATACCACTCAGCAATCCAGGCAGTTGACTCCTATACTCATGAGAGAAGGAAATCTCATTACTGTTCCAGTTGATGGCAAATGCTGGTGTCATCTGTATGGTTTTACATGCTTGCATAATGTAAGAGTTGTGGGTCAGGAAGCTTCCACCCAGATTTCAGAAGAAGGCCTAGAAGGCCAGGTAATGTGCCCCTGAGATCAATATGTAAAGCTGTGAGTATGAAGCCAAACATTCAATGGAGACCTCGTAAGTTTGGAAAAGCCAGGGATGTGGGTAATCTGAGGCAAGCCACAAGTAATGAGCAAAACTGGCCCAAAGGAGTGCCAATCGAGGCTACAACCACTAGTAATGCCATGGAGGGGGGCCACCCAAGCCTTCTGGAATTCACATATTCCACCAGATTTCACCAGATGCTGGACACGGAACTACAGGAGTCAATGTTTGCCCTGATGGATTTTGGTCTTGCATTGTTTCCATTTTTTCCTGTCCCCCTATTTATACCTTTTGGAATGGAAATGTTTATGTAATGACATTGTATGTTGGATGAGGTTAATTTTCTTTTCATTTTTACAAGGGCTGGCACCTAAGAGTGTGCCTCAAATCTCAGAGGAGAAGTTTTTCAGCAATGCTAAAACTGCTAAGACTTTAGCAACTTTAGAGATGTACTAAATGCATATTGCACAAAAGGATGCACATGAGTCTTTTGGGAGCTGGAAATGGAATGTTACGGCTTATATCTTTATGTCCCCCCAGAGCTTCATCTGCCCATAGGTCGGATTTTGAGAAGGTGACTGAATCATGGGTGTGTGACACTAGATCACAGATGAATGATACTGGACTATTCCACTGAATGGTTTAGCAAAATTCTTGAGGTAGATGGCACCAACCAATAGGTTTGCTTCCTGGATGGAATAAACATGGAAAGAAGAAAGTCACACTTCCTCCTGCCTGCTACACCATGAAATGTTTCTTCTCTGTCATGACATTCTTCCCTGAAACCAGCCAACTATGGGCTGCTGTGAGCTGAAATGAACTTTTCCTCCCTTAATATGTAGGTGTTGAGTATTTTGTTCCAGCAGTGAGAAAATACCTAAAACAGACAGGAATAAATCAATACCTATCATTAATGACTTTCAGTATGAATGGTTTCAGTTCCCCAATCAAAAGACACAGTTTGGCACAGTGGACTAAGAAATAAAATCCAACAGTATGCTGTATATAGTAAGCACATTTAATTTCAAAAGAAATTCATAGAATGAAAGTCAAAGGATAGAAGACAATATTCCATGCAATTAGAACCTCCCAAAAAGCAGGTAGAGGTATCCTATTTACAGACAAAGTGGAATTCAAAGCACAACTTATCAAAACAGGCAAAGAAGGTCACTACATTGGTTAAGGGTATAATTCACCAGGAAGATAAAACAAGTATTAATATATGTGCACTGAACAACGGTGCAACCAACTTCATGAAACAAGTACCACTGGGCATAAAAGATCAGATAAACATCAACACAGCTATAGTGGGGGACCTCAATAGCCCACTGTCACAAAAAGATAAATAAACTAGCCAAAAAATCAACAAAGATAAACCAGCATTGAACCAAATTCCAAACAAATACACTTATCTATAGAGCATTACACCTAACAGTAACAACAGAATACATATTTTTCTCAGAAAGATATGGAACTTTCTCCAAAGTAGACCACATGCTATCCAATAAAATATGCTTAAGTAAATGCCAAACAACTGAAATTATACCATGTTATCAAATCATAGAACAACGAGCTAGTAATCAATGCCAAAAAAACACAGAAATTATGCAAACACATGGAAATTAAATAATAGACTCTTGAATAATTAAAGGCTTACAGAAGAAATCAAGGAAGAAATAAGACACTTCCTAGAGCTAAACAATAATTCCAGTACAACATACCAGAACTTATGGACACAGTGAAAGCAGTCCTAAGATGGAAGTATATAGCTGTGAATGCTCACATTAGAAAAACAAAGTGAGCCCAAATAAATAACCTGTGTACCTCAAAAAAATAATCTAAACCCAAAGCTAGTACAACACAGGAAGCTATAAAGATCAGAGCAAAAATAAATGGAATGGAGATGAAAAGCCAGTACAAAGAATCAATGGAACAGAGAGATGATTCTTCAAAGAATAAACAAACTAGACAAATGCCTAGTCAATCTTACCGAAAAAAGGAAAGAAAAGACCCAAATCAATGCAATTACAAACAAAAACGGTAAAATCACAACAGACACTATTGAACTCTGAAAGATTATTATCAACTACTTCATAAACTTGTTCACCAATAGATTGGTGTATACAGAAGAAAAGGATACTGTTATGACTTGCAACTAGATGTCCCCCCAAAGCCTCATGCACCCATAGGTGAGGCTTTTTAGAGATACCTGAATCTGGAGTGTGTGATACTGGGATTAAGGTTGTGTGATAACTAAATAGGTTTATCAACATTCTGGTTATGGAAAATGGAAGCCCCATGCTGAGGATTTAGCTCAGCAACATAGTGCCTGTCTGGCAAGTGCAAGGTCCTAGTTCAATTTCCGGTACAAAAAAAAAATATGAAAGACCCAAACTGGGTATGGGTAGCATCAATCAATAGGCTTACAGCCTGGATGGAATATAAATGGAGAGAGGGAAGGCAGATTGCTCCTGCTGCTTCTGTTTGCTGCCTTCTGCCTGCCACATCATGAACTGTTTCTCCTCTGTGTTGTCACCCTGCCATGGACCCAGCCAGTTATGCAATGAAAACTCTGTAAACTGTGAGCTAAAATCAACCTTTCTTCCTTCAACTTATAGAGGTTGAGTATTTTGCCTCAGTGACAAGAAAAGTGACTAAGACACATTGCTAGATAAATATGAATTTAAAAACTTAACTGAGGGAGGGGCTGGGGATATAGCT
Source organism: Dasyprocta punctata (assembly GCA_004363535.1). NCBI lineage: Eukaryota > Metazoa > Chordata > Mammalia > Rodentia > Dasyproctidae > Dasyprocta > Dasyprocta punctata. The sequence continues at coordinate 11,009 of RJWM01023189.1, forward strand.
CAGCTGCATAAGAGCCTGCCTTGCAAGCATAAGGTCGTGAGTTCAACTCCCAGTACAAAAAGAAAACTGAGAGGATATTAAAAAGCCCAAATAATCCAATAACAAGCAATAACATTAAAGCAGTAATTAAAAAAAAAACCTAACAATGAAGGAAAGCCCAGATCCAAATGGATTCACTAATGAATTCTACAAGAACTTCAGGGAAGATCTCACATCATTACTCCTCAAGCCCCTGATGAAAACTGAAAGAGAAGCAGCACTCTCAAAATCATTCCTAGAAGGTAACATGTTGATTCTAAAACCAAACAAGGATCCAAGGACAAATCTCTTTAATGAATATAGATACAAAATCCTCAGAAAGATACTGGCAAACTGAATGCAACAAATCATCAAAAAAAGCATACACCATGACCAAGTAGGCTTCATTCCATGGATGCAAGGATGGTTCAACATATGCAGATCAATAAATGCAATATCTCACATAAACAGAAGCAAGAATAAGAAGCACATGATCATCTCAATAGATACAGAAAAGGCTTTCTAACACAATCTAGTATCAATTCATGACAAAAAACCACTGAAATAATAAATATAGGACCTCATCTCAATCTAATGAAAGCCATTTATGATAAACCTAGTACCATCATCATATTACATGTGCGAAAAATGAAAGTTTTTCCTCTAAAATCAGGAACAAGACAAGAATGTCTATGATCACTCTTTCTGTTCAATATAGTTATTGAAAAATTAGCAAGAGCAATTAGGGAAGAAAAAGAAATTAAAAGGTATGTATACGAAAGGAAGAAGTCAAATTATTATAATTTGCAGATGACACTACTCTCTACATAGAAGAGTGAAAAATTATACCAAAAGACTCCTAGAAGTAGTAACCAAATTCAGTAGTATAGCAACACACAAAACCAATAGCGTTCCTCTACACCAATTATAAATTCAGCATGAAAGAAATTAGGAAATCACTACTGTAAATTGCATCAAGAAAAAAATAAATAATTAGGAATTAACCTTAGGAAGTGAAAGACCTCTACAATGAGAAATACAGTATGTTGAAAATGTCAAATACTATAAAAATCAGAAAATGCAAAGATTTCCCCTGTTATGAATAGACAGAATCAATATTGTCAAAATGGCCATATGTCCAAAGCTGGTATGCAGATTTAATACAATCCAAATTAAAGTACCAACAACATCCTGTACAGAACTAGAGAAAACAGTCCTAACATTCATATGGAACTAAAGAGACCTAGAAGAGCATAAGCAATCCTGGACAACAAGAGTAAAGCAGGAGAGATCACAATCTCTGACTTCAGATATACTACAAAGCTACAGTGATCAAAACCTCTTCATGGTAGTTTTCATATTACTTCATAGTGGCAAACACATACACACACACACACACACAAACAGACTTGTGGATCAAGGGAACAGAATAGAGGATTCAGAAACAACTCCAGGCACATACAACTACCTGATCGCTGACAAAGGGGCTAAAAATACAAACTACAACAAAGATAGTGTCTTTAACAAATGTTTCTGGAAAACCTGGTTATCCACATGCAGAAGATAGTGTCTAGATCCATATCACTCACCACGCACTAAACTAAAATTAAAATAGATCAAAGATCTAAATGTTAAATCAGAAACACTTCATCTGCTAGAAGATAATATAGATAAAACTCTTTAAGTGTGTATTTATAACTAAGATAAGGGAAACATTTTCTCTTACTGATTCTATATTTTAATTTTATTTAACAGTAACATTTATACAAATCACACACAAAGTTCAATGCATAAATAGCATGATCTTTTACAATATTTCACTTTCTTTTTATTCACTTTTTAATCTTGGTTAACTTTAAATATCCATCCTACTAACAGCAAATACACATTCATGCAACAAGAATCATAACACTATTCTTTCATGAGATGTCTTGAAATAGCATCAATAGACCAGAATGGTAAGGAGGGACACTTGCTCACTCTTCGTTTGAAAGAATTAGAAGTCTTCGTCTTTCCTTCTTCTACAAAGTCTCAGAAAAAGCAGGAAGCTCAAAAGGAAACAGTCAAAACCCATGAATCTCTCCTCCTAGGGTATCAGCACTCTTGTTGCAAAAGGGTGTCATCTCAAGTGCAGCTCCCTGTTCAGTACTGGAGAGATCCTCAATGTTAGTGTTCTACCTGAGGCAAATCAGCCTCCGCGTCATCTTGTGTAATGCTATATTGGGGGTCTGCAGCTCAATACCAGCCAGAGAAGGTATCTGAGATTCAAAAAAGAATTTTGCTTTCTTCCTTTTATTAGTTTAGAATTTCAAACTATGTCTTCCAAGGCACTCAGTTTGGGGAGGCGATTGTAGCTTAGTGCAGGCAAATGCACATCTGTCTTGGCATCTACCCTTCATTTCTTTTTTGTCTGAAGGAGGCATTTTACACTACAATATTATAAATTCCTGGAGAAAAATGTTTATTTGGTTCAACAAATGGAATACAATATTTCTGTCTTTTCCTGTTGCTGAGACAAAATACCTGACAGTCACAAGTTAAAGGAGAAAAGTTTATTTCAGCTCACGGTTTGTGAAGGTTTCAGTCCATAGTCACCTGGCTCCAAGACATGAGAGAGGGCACACAGAAGATAAAAAGTTCATGGTGTGGCAGGCAGAAGGCAGCAAGTAGAAGCAGCAGGAGCAACCTGCCTTCCCTCTCTCCCTTTATATTCCCTCCACGCTATAAGCCTATTCACTGGTGCTACCCATACCCAGTGTGGATTACCCACATCCAGAACTATGCTAATTTCAGTTAGTGGACACATTTAATAGCACACACTTTTAGTCCCAGTATCACATGTCCTAGCTCCAGCCGATTCCAAAAAGCCCCACCTGTGAGCACATGAGGCTTTGGGGGAACATTTAGATACAAGCCATAGCTACTTCTTAGGTTTCTCATCCATTCTGTAACTCTGAACTTCTGGTACAGCCCCCACTGCAGAATTACCACCAGGAGCCACTGCAGACCGATCATGTGTGAGGGAATAACGTGGGGCCCACCACAGCAGGTTCCTAGTGTGCTAGATCTTGCTGCTGCTGCAGACTCTGAGGCTGTGCAAAGGTATTGCCTGGATGTGACCTGTCCCACTTTTATAAATATAGCTAGTATCTGAAGCTATTGTGCTTTTTTCAGTTTTCTCACCATTGATTTTTGTCCCTTTTGTTTTAAATACTTTAGAATCCATAATTTTGATATCAGCATTGGTACCCTGTACTCCAAGTATCTTCTTTTTGTCACCTAAGGATTCTTCTTTTTCTTTTTCCTTCTTTGTTTTGGAATTTTTTAGGTAAAGAAATACTTCTTTATTTTTAACCGTATTTCCTCAGAGAATCTCTCAGTGAATCTATCCATCTGAAAGAAATGGTACAGGAGCTTGGCACAGAATGGCCTTTTGTGTGAGTCAATATGTAAGCATTTCTTTGTTGAATCTAACACAACTTCACAAAGATTAGTATAGTATCTTGCAACAGGTTTTGTGTCCTTGATTTCAGGCAATCATACTCTGACAAATATAGGATTTTTTATAAAATACCTCTGGTGTCTTAGAACTAGATTACATAAACCCATCACAGCAAGATAGAGCTAATGAATATCAGAGTATCCAGGAAACAATGGTTTCCCCATGAACCAGACAGCCAATGGTCCAGACATAAACAGCCTTGTAGTACTTTACATCTCCAGTCAGTAGCTCTGGAGCTTTATACCAACAGGTAGCCACATAATCAATGTGAAGTTCCCAGGAGCTGCCAGTGTGCATGCAAATCCAAAGTCACGCAGCTTTACAATGCCAGACTAGGATACTAACATATTCTCTGGTTTTATATCTCTGTGTATGATATTGTGACGGTGGCAAATCCAATTCCATTAATAAGCTGAAATAAATACTTTGAGACTATGTAGTAATCTACTCCATTTTGAAAGCATTCTAAGTCATCAAGAATTGTGTGGTCACAAATTCAAAGACCAGGTACCATCATTTATTTTTCCTCGCACACTTCTAAGAGATTCGCCAAATTCTCAGGCCTCAGTTGCTTTAGTAAGTTCGTTTCTCACACAGCAATTTTTAACGGTGTGGTCATTATTATTTTCAAAGAACTTGTTATGACCACAATTCTTCCATTGTCTTTATTCCTGCACTTCAGCACCATCACATAACTCCCTTCTACAACTAATCCTAGATTCTCACATCTTTCTATTGTAATTTAAAAGCAGTAGGAATTTGTTTTCGGTTTCCTCAAATCCTCTATTGTGGAAGTATTGCAATATCCCCAGTTCTGCACCAAATATGGAGAAACATGCATATCACAGAAAGCTTTGGGAGACGCTGCTTAGGGGCCCAGTTGTGGCCTGGCCTTGACCCTTACACGTGCAATGCAGCCAGGCCTAGGCACAGAGGGTCCAGCTCCCTCTGACATACCCTTTGGAAATTACGGGGTGCGTGCTGCCGTTGGCACTCCAACCACACCAACTGCACCCATCTCAGCCCAGTGCCCCAGTAGGCTGCAGGCCCCAGACATGTATGGTGTCCCCTGTGGGGCCTCAGGCTTGACATGGTGGCACTGTGCCCTTCAGGTCTGCAAGGGATGCAGTTGTGACCAAAATAGGTAAAACTCTTGAAGAGATAGATAGATGTAGGCAAGGACTGTACAAACAGAATCCCAATTACTCAAGAAGTAATACCTAGAATCAACAGATGGCATCATATCAAATTGAAAAGCTACTGTACAGTGAACGAGACAACCAACAGACTGAAGAGACAATGTATAGGGCAGGAAAAATTTTGATAGGTATTTCTTGGAAAGAGGACTAATACACAGAATCTACAGAGAATTCAAAAATTAGACCCCTGTGTTATGGCTTGCATATAGATATCCCCCCCACCAAAGCCTCAGATGTTTATAGTTAGGGCTTTTTGGAGCTGGCTGGATCTAGGGTGTGTGATACTGGGATTAAGAGTGTATGGTATTAAATTAGTCCACTGACTGGAATTAGCATAGTTCTGGGTGGCACCATTCAAAAGGCTGGCAGCCTGGATGAGATAAAAGGAAAAGGCAGGCTGGCTGCTGCTGCTGCTACTGCTGCTTGCTTCCTTCTTCCTGCCATACCTTGAACTGTTTCTCCTTTGTGATGCTCTGCTTGGCCACCCTACCTCAGAGCCAGTTGACTAAGAACTGAACCCTCTACAAACTGTGAACTGAAATAAACCTTTGCTCCTTTAACTTTGGGTGTTAGGTATTTTGTCTCAGCAATGAGAAAAGTCACTAAGACATCTGAAAGATAAAAGACCCAGTCAAAAAATGGACAACTGAAATGAATAGAACTGTTCAACATCTCTGGCCATTAGAGAAATGCAAGTTTAAACAACACCAAGACTCCATACTACTCCAGAAAGACTATCATAAAGAAATAAAGTGATAACAACTACTGATGAGCCTGTGGGGGGAAAAGAACCTTTCTACATTGTTGGTGGGAATGTAAGTTAGTACAACCACTATGGGAATCAGTATGGAGGTTCCTTGAAGAACTACAACTAGTTCTGACCTGTGACCAGCAGCACAAGCAGCATAGGGCTTCGGGGACAAAGGGTGAAAAACAACCATTCCCCTGCCCCATGACCAGTGGTGAAAGCACCCTTGGGTCAAGAAGTCAGAACTCCTACTAACTTGAAACCATCAGCGCGGGACAAGAAGGGCAGCACATGAAGAGTCAGCAGTGTGGAACAGAGAAGGCTGTGCAAGGTGCAGGAGGGGCCAACTGTACATGGGACTGGGAGGAGCCTTGGGCTGTCCCTAACTGAAGGTGCCACAGCAACTAGGACAGCAACACAGAGACATGCAGGATAAGATGTGGGAAGACCTTCCAGAAAGCTGCAAGCTAAAGATTGGCCACAGCCCTCACATCCAGAGGCCAAAATCAGCCCCACATCCAATCCAGCACTAAACGTACTGCAGTCTTGCTGGGGCTCTGATTTAGGTGCTATGACAAAACAGTGGACACCAGAGGAGCTCAATTTAATTTTGCTTGTTTGTGTGTATCATTTTCCTTTTACTATTTGGTTGAGTTATTTTTAGACTTATTCTTTTTTTTTGTTCTAGTCTACCCCTCTTCTCTCTCTTTCCTCAACTATCTCTCTCTTGATCTTATGATATCTTCATGTGAGTGAACACTGCCCCTAGTCTCTCTGATTTGCTTTGATAATCTTCTGCTTTCTGCTTCATTCTTTCTCTCCTGCCCTCTTCTCCAGTGTCCTAAAGCTTGCGTGATCATTCTTTGTCCTCCAGTCTTGCTTGACTATATTTCTCTTCATTTCTCTCTCTGTTTTGTCCCTATACCTCTTAAATTTTCTTTCTTATTTTTTTTTTGTACTGGGGATTGAACTCACAACCTTGCACCACCAGGCAGGCACTTAAGCCAATGAGTTAAATTCCCAGACCCTTAAATTTTCCTACCACAGGGTAAAAACACTCTACTGGGAGAAACTCATTGTATACAAATTCCTAGATTGGGTTTTGTTATATAACTAGATTTTGCCCTTATGGTAAAGTACCAAATCAAAATTTACCACAATTTGTCAGTTTGTAAGCCATGCTTCATACTATCGTTATTGCTAATTTTCCTACTTGAGCCAGGATGTGATACCTGTTGTAATCAGTTGTTCTCCCTTCTATAACAATCATCATCATAGTCTAGCACCAAAGGACTGGGTGCTGAGCCAAGTAGATAGCAACATCTCATCCTTAATAAATTGGGAAGGTAGGATCTTGGGACAGACCCAAAAACCAAGAGCCTCCTAATACATAGAAGACATAGAAGACATCTCTGAAGAACAAACATTTCCTAGGGAGGCCTTGATACTAGTAATAAAACTGTCTACTATAAGAAATTTACAGGCACTAATACAGAAAAAAATAAAACAAAAATAGAAAATGACAAGATCCAGAAGCAAAACCCAACCCCAGATCTCCAACTCATGCAGGACAAGCACAAGGGACAATGAGGTAGAAGAAAATGGAGACCACCCATCTGAAATTTCTGAAATGATAGCAACAGAACTTCAGAAACAGGTGCATGATACTATAGAGGAAATCAGATCAAAAATAATCTCCTAGGTAAAAAAAAGAGATGATGACCATGATGAATGTCTTACTCAGCAAGTTTATGGAAGACATAGATTAAAAAAAAAGTAGAAGAGCATAGGAGAGTGGTGGGAAAAGATTCCTAGATACATATAAATTACCAAAGCTGAATCAAGAAGATGCAAAAATTCTAAATAACCCAATATCACTCAACGAAATTAAAAATGTAATTAAAAACCTACCAACAAAGAAAAGCCCGAGTCCCATGAACACATAGCTAAGTTCTACAAGAAATTTAACGATGATGGAAAAACTGGCTTTCCACATGCCAAAGACTAAACTAGGCCCATGTCTATCACCATGCACTAAACTAAAATAAAAATGGGTCAAAGATCTAAATATTAAAACTGAAACACCAAATCTACAGAAAGACAGGATAGGTAGAACTCTGGAAGACACAGGTATAGGCAAAGACTTTAGGAAAAAATACCCAATCACACAGGAATTATCACCAAAGAATAAACCACTGGAATCTCATCTTATTAAAAAGCTTTTGCACAGAAAATAAATCACCAACAAAGTGAAAAGACAACCCACAGACTGGGAAAAATTTTTGACTACTGTTCTTCAGACAAAGGACTAATTTCTAGAACATATAAAGAACTGGAAAAAATCAGACCCTCCAAATTCAAAGACCCAATCAAAAAATGGGCATCTGAGATGAACAGATAGTTCTCAGAAGAAGTACAAATGGCAAATATATGAAAAAATGTTCAACATCACTGACCATTCGAGAAATGCAAATTAAAACAATGCTGAGATTCAATTTCACTCCAGAAAAAAGATGGCTGTTATCAAGAAGACAACTAATAACAAATGCTGGAGGGGCTGTGGGGGAAAAAGGAACCTTTCTCTTCCGTTGGTGGGAGTGCAGACTGATGCAACCACTGTGGAAATCAGTGTGGAGATTCCTCAAAAAACTAGGATTAAAGGCCTCACTTGACCTAGTTATTTTCCTTCTGGGTTTAAATTAAAAGCATTATACCACAGTGATATATGCACACCCATGTTTATAGCTGTACCATTTATAATAGCCAAATCTTGGAAGCAAGCCAAATGCCCATCAACTATCGAATGGATAAAGAAGATATATTTTTTGTATATAATTGAGTATTACTCAGCCATTAAAGAAAAAATTGAGACATTTATAGCTAAATAGATGGACCTGGAGGCTATAATCATAGGTGAAATAAATTGGATGCACATGTAAATATCACATTATCTCACTGGTGTGAGAAACTGAAAATGTAAATAAGAAACAAAAGGCACAATTGATATTGTGAAACAGGAAGAAACTCTTCAAAAGGAAAAAGGAATTAGTGAGTGGGAGGAGGAAAGGAAGGAATGGAAAGGAAAAAAATGAGTAAAGAAGGATAAAATGAAAACAGAGCTTTGTGAATGGGGAGGGAAAGGGGGTTTGAAAGGAGGGTACAGGAATGGAGGTAAAGAAGAGGAATCAAGATATATCATGTATAGGTACAAATTCCCTACAATGAATGTGAACACTATGTATACCTAAATTGTACCAATAACCCTATTTTGTTTGTCTTTTTGAGACAAGTTCTCATTATGCAGTTCAGGCTCACCTTGAGCTCACTTTGTAGCCCAGGCTGGTCTCGAACTCACAATGATCCTCCTGCCTCAGCCTCCCAAGTGCTGGGATTACAGGCGTGAGCCACCACGCCCACTTCAATAAACCTAAATAAACTAAAAAAAAATTAAAACTAGTAATTTCATTCAATGCAGCTATTTCCTTCCTAGATATCTTCCTGAAAGAGTAAAAGACATTGTATTACAGCAATACATGTTTATAGCAGCACAATTCACAAAATTAAATCTTGGAAGCAGACTATGTGCCCATCAGCAGATGAATGGATAAGGAAAATGTGATATTTATATACAATCGACTACTACTATGACATAAGGAAAGACAAACTTGATTTGTTTATAGGAAAGTGGATGCACCTTGAGACCTTAATGTTAAGTGAAACAAATAGACACACAACATAAATATTGTATGGTTTCTCCTGTATTAGAAACCCAAATTTAAATAGAACAAAATACAAGCTATATTATCAAATAGGAGGATAGACCTGCAAAAGGGAGGGGAACCAAGTGATGGAGGGAGGGGGGAAAGGGGATAAAAAAAATGGAGATACGTTATGTACATGTACCAAATCCTCACGAGGAATTGGATCACTGCATATTACAAACATGTACGAATAAAAAATAAGAATTGGGCGATAGGAAAAAATGGCAGAACAGTGAATGCCAGTAACTCCGCTTCTTCAGGACAAAGTGTCTAGAGTCTGGAAAATGGTAGTTTAAAGAGTGATCAAAGTGAGAGGAGGTTAGCCTGGAACCAGGAAGAAACTGACAAAAAAGAGTTAATTAATACAGAAGAAATGAAAGAGAGAGAGTATGCCTTGCAAACTGCACTGCCAGAGAGTGGCTGCTAGCCGCTGGCTGGGAGACAGATTGAAAGCACAAATTTTTACTCAGGGTGACAGACAACCACATCAGGATTGAGAGGACCAGTGGCAGCTGCAACTGGCAAGGAAAATACAGAATACTGCTTCCAGGGTGACCTTCCACAGTCAACAGTGAGTGAGTGACCCCAGTACAGTGCCTGCCATCACAATCGCATAGGGAGAGCTGCCAGAGACATGGCGATAGTGAAATCTCAGTGCTGAGCCTGGGCCCCAGAGCTGGCCCTTGGTTCCAGGTCATATTCTGGCTATCAAGTCCCCAGAGTGGATGGATGAAGAACAGCCACAGGTGACACCCAGCAGTTGGAAAGCAGGCTGCGGGAAGTCTTGCTGAGGGGCTGGGACTGATGAGCATGAACCTGGTGCCCGTGGTGTGAGGCCAAGTTCAGCCCCAGTTACACAGGACTGGAAGCTCACACTGGCACCTGTTCTCACTGGGTGAAGAGGTCTGCACCCATCACTGTTCTGGGGACAGACTGCCACTGTAGACTTCTAGTGTCAACAGAGATACATCCTGGCTTGAACTCTGCTCCTTAATTCTAGGCTGAGGAAAAGAGCCATGCATCCAACACAATAGAAAACTTTTTTGTTTTTTTGTTTTTTGTGGCACCGGGGATTGAACTCACAACCACATGCCTGTCAGACAGGCGCTTAAGTCACTGAGCCAAACTCCTGGCCCTGGTTTTTTGAGGCAGGGTCGCACTGTGTAGCTCAGGCTGGCCTCGCACTCGCATTGTAGCCCAAGTGGCCTCAAACTCACAAGGCTCCTCCTACCTCAGCCTCCCGGGTGCTGGGATTAAAGGCGTGCGCCACCACGCCCGGCTTGGAAAATTTTATTTTATTTTGTATGTTATTGTAATACTTTTCTTCTTTCACTGTTTTCCTCTTCCTGTTCACCCCTCCCTCCACTTTATTCCACTATTTTCCCATTTTTTTCTTTTATGAACATGTCTGCTTGTGTATGTGCGTTTCATTTCCTCTTGCCTTTCTCTTCCATTATTGTTTATAAAGGGTAAGAGAATTTTCCCTTGCCCCTTTATAACCCTTCTACTTTTATCCGTATCTTTTCACCCAACTTCTTTCTCCCGATTCTTATCCCTTCGCAAAATTTCTTTTCATTCTTCTCCCCCTTTTGTCCTCCCTTAACTTTTTCTTTAATATTTTTATCAGTCACAGATTCTTTTCCCATCCTCATTTCTCACTACCAATTCTGTACCCAGTTTTCTGTTACCATCATCTTGATGCATAGCATACCTTTATCATCATTAAGAACCTTTGCCCCTCTACTTTTTCCTTCCCATAGCACACAGCAGAGGACTTAAAAAAAAACATTTTTCCCCTCTTTCTTCTGTTCCCCACCTCAAACATTACCCAGTTCCCAACCACCTGGGCTTTAGGTAACTGATTCTATACAAATCACTTTTGAAAGCTGTTTTTCACTATTAGAGGAAACATCACCACTGCATTTAGTGCATATTAACTGTGGGCCAATATTCAGGTTATTATGCTTTCATAGTAGACATGGATTTCTTCTCTAGGCTAAATGGAAGACCCAAAACAGAGTCTCATGGTATTTTATTTCTCAACTAGACCCAATAGACACCACCACAATGGATTAGCCTGTTACTAATCTAGCTGATTTTACTGCATAGGAATAATCCTGACTCAGTGAAGCTGTGTGCTGAATCCTCCATCTCACCCAGGGAGAGGAACGAGAGTAACTAACCCAAGAACTCGGACTGCATCAGACTGCAAGGACAACTTCAACCTGGTAGAAAGAGGTCCTGAGTATGAGTCAACTTTAGCACTGCAGTGGAAGATCAGAGGAGATGCTGGGGTGTAAGCACGCAGACCCTCTGGCAAAGAAGGTACTTGGCAACCACATATGCAGTGTCTCCTTGAAATATTTAATCTGGGTATCCATTGAACATCCTATAGGTTTAAGTTTTTGTATGTTCCTTTATTTAGTAAAGTGGGATTATGTTATGTTTTTATGGTTCCCTGTGTGTATTAAATTGTTACTTTTGCATATTTGTTCTTTCACTGGCTCTGATTTAATAGGTGCCTATTAATAGGCTCCTCTCCCTTGCCTCAACTCCTTATCTACTCTCTTCACTTCAAACCCCCAAAACAGTAGCATTAACATGCTTTTTATTCTCTTTCTAAACACAAACTCTTACTCCCAAGTTTTAAAGTTCCCCATACTTAGCTCTCCCACAGTCACTCTTATTGTCTTTAGTATTAACCCTCCATTATTCCCCTCCTAAGCTTTTGCCGTTTCCCTATTTTTCCTAGCTTAGTGTCCTCTTTATCAGCAGGTTCTGACAACCATGTAGGTTTCCTCAAACACAAAATAAGCCTCTTTTCTCCCATATCTCACCCTCGATCCCACAAATACCCTCTGAAAACTAGCAATACTAACCCTTCAACTCATCTAAAAGTAATTCAATAGAGTCAGATCCCACATCAATCTTTTATTCTCATCTATCACCATTCCCCCTTCAAATCTCCCAATTAATGTCTAGAACCCCTCATCCAACCAGCTCCCATTTTCCTAACCCCACCTCACCTACCTCACTGCAGAACAACCACAAATAATAAACAGTCATAGTGTGCAAAGAGGACAGACAAAGGGGGAAGTATAACAGCAGGGACTATTATATAGAAGTGTTGGGAGATTGACTGTGGATGCCATTATAACCAGAAGTAATTCTTTTGTCAAAACATAGGGGCAGAGTACAAATTACTTAAAGTAAATAACAGAAGGAATAAAGACTTGCATTGGACATACAAAGCTGAAAATTATTCACAGGATGGTAGCATCCTTTTACAAATCTCCATGTAAGTCACAAAATTCCCTCACTTTGTTAGTCCTCAATCTGTAGTATCCCCCAGCAAAGTGGGGCAGGGAGGGGGTTATCTATCTATCTACATATAAACAAAATAAAACAAGGATACACATAGGAGCATGGTGAAGCAAGGAAGCAGAAGAGCCCTAAATTCTCCTAACTCTTCCAAGGCAGAGCAAGGGGCTGGAACACGAGAACAAAACAAACACTAGACAGCAAAAGATTCATAAAAGGGATGAAAAAATTGATGAATTAAAAAAGGAAATAAACCAAAAGTTCACAGAAATTACACTCAACTTACAGTAAATTTCAGAGAAATAGGTAAAAATCTAGATGAGCTGATCAAAAGATTTCAAAATCTGAATGACACATTCAACAAAGATATGGAATCATTGAAAAGATATCAGACAGAAATACTTGAAATAAAAACCGTATAGAAATCATAAGTTGCAGAAACAATCAATATGAAGACAGAGTGTCTGATATTGGGAACAAAATAGTGAATTATGATGAAGAGCTCAAAAAAATCAAAAAGAAAAATAGATTATCCAGAAACTGTTAGATGACAATAAGACCAATCTAAGGCTAACTGGAGTTAGAGAAAACGAGAAGTTAACATAGATGGATTTACTAGCATGTTTACAGAAATCATAGAAGAAAATTTCCCATATATGAGAAAAGAAGTTAAACTACAAGTAAAAAACACTAGAGAATTCAAATATTTATGATGAAAAAAGAAGCTCATCAAGGTATAGTCTTATTAAATTACTTGATATCCAACAACAACAACAACAGCAACAACAATAAAATAAACAAAATTTAAAGAGCAGCCACAGAGCCAAATGTAGCAGTGCATGCCTGTAATCCTAGAACTCAGGTGGCTGAGGTAGGAGGATTGCTGTGAGTTCGAGGCCAGCCTAGGTTACAAAATAAAGTTAGGGACAGTCAGAACTGTATAGCAAGACCTTGCCTCAAACATGTGAAACTACAAAAAAAAAAAAAAAAAAAAAAAAAAAAAAAAAAAAACAGTCACAGGAAAAGCAAAAACAAATCTCATATAAAGGAAAACCAATTAGATATACAGCAGATTTCTTAACACAAACCCCAAAGGTCAGAAGAGATTGGAGTGAAGTACTGCAAACCATAAGAGCAAATAATTTACATCCCAGATTAACTTATCCAACAAAGCTATCCTTCAAAATAAATACAGAAACAAATCATTTCCATGAAAAAGACCAGCTCAAAAGATATATGAGTACTAAACCAGCACTTGAGAAAATGCCCAAGAATATTCTCAATAGAAATAATGAAATGGACAAAGCTAAAAACACCAAAGAAACTAGTGAGGTTGATAGATAAGCACCAGTAAAACGTGTCAGGAAAAGAACAACAAAGGATTTTCTAACACATAAAGAAGGCAACAATAGTAAATATCCAACACATCTCAGTAATATCTCTCAGTGTTAATGACCTCAAAAGAGACAGATTGACAGACTGGATCAAAAAACAGAATCCAACAGTGTGTTACATTCAAGAAACTCATCTAATCCAAAAAGATACTCATAGATTAAAAATTAAAGGCTAGAAAACATTTCACACACCAGGACCCCAAAAACAAGCAGGGATAGCAATTCTAATATCACACATGTTAAGCTTCAAACTAAAACTGATTAGAGGAGAAAAAGAAGGTCACTAAATACCAGTTAAGGGAATAGTCCAATAAGAAGAGATAACATTGATAAACATATATTCGCCAAATACTGGAACACCAATCTTCATAAAACAGAAATTATTAAAATTAAAAGATCAAAAACAAATGGCAAGCAAATATATGAAAATATGTTCAACATCGCTGATCATTTGAGAGATGCCAATTAAAACAACACTGATAATTCCATCTCACTCCAGAAGAAATGGTTATCATCAAGAAATCAATCAATAACAAATGCTGGAGGGGATGTGGGGAAAAAGGAACAGCCTTTCTCTACTGTTGGTGGGGGTGTGTAGACTGGTGCAATCACTGTGGAAATCAGTGTAAAGATTCCTCAAAAGAATTAGGACTATAGATTCCATTTGACCCAGCAGTCCCCTTCTTGGTATTTTCCTGAAAGTATTAAAAGCATCATACCACAGCAATATATGTACACCCATGTTGATAGCAGCACAGTTTGTAATAGCCAAATCTAGGAAACATCAACTGGTGAATGGATAAAGAAGATGTAGGGTTTTTGTTATACAGTGGAGTACTACCCTGCCATAAAGAAAGATAAGCTCGACACATATCTAGGTATATGGATGGACCTTGAAAGTGAAATAAATCAGACACACATGTGTAAATACTGCATTGTTTCTCTAGTCTGAGAAACTGAAAGTGTAAATGAGGACCAAATTGTATAATGGACATTGTGAAATGGGAAGAAAATGTTCAAATGGGGAGAGGAACAAGGGAGTGAGGAGGGGGAAAGAAGAGAAAAGTAAAAAAATGAAAAGAAGGACAAAATGGAAGCAAAACTTCTGTAAATAGGGAGGGGAGGAGATCTTGAAGGGAGGGTAGGGGAATGGAAAAAAAGAAACAAGTTATATCATATACAGGCACAAATTCCCTATGAAGAATGTGATTATTATGTATATCTAAAATTTACCAATATAATCTGATTAAAAAAAAGAAACTAGGACTAGAGGTTCCATTCCACTCAGCTATTCCCCTTCTTGGTATCTTCCTGCAAGAATTAAAAGTATCATACCACAACAGCATACGCATGCTCATCTTTACAGCAGCACAGTTTGTAATAGCTAACTCTTGGAAAAAACCCAAATGCCCATCAACCAATGAATGGTTAAAAAAGATGAGGGTTTTATAAATACTGGAGTACTACTCAGCCTTAATGATAAAATTGAGACATTTACAGTTAAACAGATGGACTTTGAGACCATATGTTAAATATGAAATAAATTTGACACGTGTAAGTATCTTTGTCTCTCTAGCATGAGAAACTGAAAGTGTAAATAAGAGCCAAAATGTATTACAGATATTGTGAAATAGGAAGAAATTGTCCAAAAGGAAAGGGGATGGGTGGCAGGTAGAAGGAAAAAGAAAAAATGAGAAAAAATGGATAAAATGGAAACGAAACTTTGCAGAAAATGAGAAAAACAGATAAAAATGGAAACAAAGCTTCGAAGGGAGGCTAGGGGAATGCGAGAAGAAAAAGAGGAACTAAGATAAATTCTGTACAGGTGCAAGTTCTCTGTGATGAATGTGACCATTATGTATATGCAAATTGTACTGATAATCCTAATATATATTTTAAAAAGATCTAATAAACACTAACACAATCATAGTAGAGGATTCAAACACCCCATTTTTGCAAAGAGATCAACTAAACAAAAAACCAATAAGGAAAATTTCAGAGCTAAACCGCACTCTTGAGCATATGGGCTTAATAGATATATAGAGAGTATTCTACCCCTCTACAACAGAATATATATTCTTTTCAGCAACATATGGTACTTTTTCCAAAATAGATCATATGCTAGTCCACAGAACCAGCCTAAGGAAATACAAAAGAATTGAAATTACCCCATGCATACTATCAGACCACTGTGCAATGAAAACAGAGATCAACCACAGAAGATATTTTGGAAAAGGTGAAAGCTACTAGAAAATTAACAGCGTACTGCTAAACAATGAATAGGTCACAGAAGAAATCAAAGAAAAAACTTAAAAATTTCTGTAAGCCAATGACAATGACTATAAAAGTCAATGAAACATCTGGGGCACTATGAAGGACTGTAGTTGAATAAGAGAAAGGCTATTAATGACAAACCAAAAGTAAAACTAAATTGGGAAAATCTAAAACACCCCCCGCAAAATCAGGAACAAGACAAGAATGTCCACTCTCACCTCTTCTATTCAACATAAGACTTGAAACATTATCCAGAACAATTAGGCAAGAGAAAATATTAAAAGGGATACATAGAAAAGGAAGATAACAAATTATCATTATTTTCAGATGACATAATACTCTACATAGAAGACCTAAATAACTCCACCAAAAAATCTCTTAGAATTAATAACTAACCTCAGCAATGTAGCAGGATACAAGATCAAAATAAAAATAAAATCATTGTATACACTAATAAAGAATTTGATGAGAAGGAAATTATGAAACTACATAATTGACAGTAGTATCAAGAAAAATGAAATATCCAGGAATTAAACTAACCAAGGAAATGAAAAAATCTACAAAAAAACTACAGTACTCTGAAGAAAGAGACTAAAGTGGATATCAGAAAATGGAAGCAGCTAGGTGTGGTGGCACACGCCTATAATCCCAGCACTAGGGAGGCTGAGGCAGGAGGATCTTCAAGAGTTTGAGGCTGGCCTGTGCTACACAGTGAACTCAAGTCCAGCCTGAACTACACAGTGAGACCCCATCTCAGAAAGAAAAAAGAAAGACAGACAGACAGAAAGAAAGAAAAAAAGAAAGAGACAAAATGGAAAGATATCCCCTGCTTCTAGATAGGCAGAACCAATACTGGACATACTCTTCAAACTGTTATACAGATTAAATGTAATCCCAATAAAAATAGCAACATGCTTTACAGAACTAGCAAAAAATAATCCTGAAATTTATATGGAACCAGAAGAGACCCAGAATAGCAAAGGCAATTTTGGGTAACAAGAGCAAAGCCGAAGGCACAGCAATACCTGACATCAAGCTATACTACAAAGCAATAGTGATAAAAATTGCACAATACTGAAACAAAAACAGATACGTGAACCAATGGAACAGAATGATACAGAAACCTCCTAGACACTTTAACTATTTGGTCTTTGACAACAAGGCCAAAAGCATATACTGGAGGAAAAATGGCCCATTCCACAAGTGGTGCTGGGAAAACTGGTTATTTGCTTGCAGATGATTGAAACTAGACCCATATCTCTTACCATATACTAAATTAAAATAACACAGATCAAAGATTTAAATATCAAAACAAACATTAAAGTTACTAGAAGATAAAATAGGTAAAAGACTTGAAGACGTAAGTGCAGGGAAGGATTTTCTAAATGGAATCTCAATTACACAAAAAATAGCAGCAAAAATCAACAAATAGTATTATATCAGTCTAAAAAGCTTCTGTACAGCGAAAGAATCAATCAGATACAACCTAAACAACAGGAAAAAAATTTTGCCAGCTATTCCTCAGAGAACTAATATCTATAATATACAAAGATCACAAAAAAATTAAACTACCTAAAATTAAAGATCCAGTCAAGAAATGGGCAAGAGAAATGGACAGACACTTCAAAGAAGAAGAAATACAAATAGTCAACAAATATATGAAAAAATGCTCAACAGCTCTGGTCATAAGACAAAAACAAATGAAAACCATGCTACAATTCCATCTTACTCTGGAAAGAATGGCAATCATTATGAAATCAAGCAATAACAAGTGCTAGCATGGCTGTGGTGAATGGGTATTGTTGGTGGGAATATAAAGTAGTACAACACTTATGGAAATCAGAATGCAGATTTCTTAAAGAACTAAAATTAGAAATCCCATATGACCCAGCTATCCCCCTGGTAGGTATCTCCCCTAAAGAGCTTAAGTCATCATTCTACAGCGATACATACATACCAATGTTTATAGCAGCACAATTCATAATAGCTAAATCCTGGAAGCAACCAGTGTACCCATCAACAGATGACTGGATAAAGAAGATGTGGCATCTACATATAATGAACTACTACTCAGCTATAAAGAATGACAAATTTGACACATGTGTAGGAAAACAGAGGCACTTGGAGAATGTAATGCTGGGTGAAACAAACCAGATACATAAGCCTAAGTATCATATGGTATCACTTATTTGAGCGAGGCAAAATACAAAGAAAAAGAATGATAAAGGATGAATAGACGAGGACAAGGGGATGGATCTCTTGCAATAGGGAAGTGGTCCAAGGGCACAAGGGCAATGTGTGAGGAAGAGGGAAAGGAGATGTTAGTAGAATAAAGATACACCCTGTAGAAGAACCGAATAACACCAATTAATGTAAACATTATACACCAAAACATGAGCTAAGATTAATAATACCGTATCAATGATAATATAAAATGGGACAGAGGAAACAAGGGGGTTTTAAAACATGAAAGAAACATGCTGCAATATGTACATGCCACCATTCCTTAAGATGATTGTAAACATTAACTGCAAACATGAATAAAATAAAAATTATATTAAAATGGAAGAAAACAAAGCCAAAAGAGAAAAACACCTGCAAAACATTGACTCTCCATGGAAAATATGTTTTTAGGTTCATTGTACTAATTTGTGAAGCCCATGTTTATAAAAGCATGCTGCATTTTGTATTTTTAGGACCAGTATTTCTGTGAGTTCCAACTGCAGATGTTTCAGCAGTACTGTCAACATCTAGCATGTACAAGTGTGCGGTTGAGCTCAGATGAGAAAGCAATTACGCTCGTACCTCCTGGACAACTTCCCACTGCTGAAACGGAATTGTGTCCAGGTTGCACAGCGTTCAACTCTGCTCACTCTCCCAGTCAGCTGCTCTCACTGGCCACACGCATGCCTCATTCTCCCATTTGATGGATTTCCTCCTGGCATGCACTTCAAGCTCTGGAACGTGTGCTTCCTTCATTTCTGACACTTCCATTGCCTCTTTTCCAAACATTTCATCCTTAATGCTCCCTAAATGTTATTTCTAGTCTAGTCGCAGCTCCTTCAGTTAAGACAATGACAATCGTACCTTAATATTGTAACCACTTGCTGTGTGCTTTCTCACCTGTGATTCTCTTTTATTTGAAGCTCAGCTCATTAATTCAACAAAGTGCCCATCCATCAAAATATGAGACGGAGATAATGTTATGATAGAACTGTGCATGACAAAAGTTTATATACAAGGGGCAATCGAAATATATGGGTGAATAGATAAATAAAAAATTATGAAAGTCAGGTGTGGTGGTAAATGACTGTAATTCCAGCACTAGTAAGGTGGGGACAGGAAGATTATGTGAGTTTGAGGGGAGCCTACGCAACAAAGTGAGGTCAAGGGCAGCCTGAACTACATCGTGAGACTTTGTCTAAAAAAATATACATATGTGTGTATATATATGCATATATATATTTGTATATTAAGAAGAAAGGCACAATGCCATTAATCTTCATCAAAATACTCCCCCTTATTTCTAATCCACTTATCTCATCGCCCTGGCTCTTTATAAAGCATTTTCTAGTAGCCCACTTTCGCGAGTGCCACCCTGCACCTGTACTGCTTTCTCCTGGAACTCCCCCAGTCCCGTCTGAGGCCATGCCTCTCAAACTTCAGTGTGCCCAGCAGTCTGGGGAGCTTACTGAACACAGCGCAGATGATACTGACATGGAGGGAACATGTGCTAGATGTTCAGATGTACTGTTCGAGGAGACATTTCAAGAAAATGATATGTCTCCTATGCTGTGGAAGAGATTCAAGTCTCCTAAAGGATCTGGAAAGAGTCTGTTACCAAAGTACTAAGTTTGAATGCTACTCTTACGTCATAAAAGCTAAAGTGGTCGTGGGGAGATACAACATTGTGGATCAAAATTTGCTGGACAAATGAAGCCTCAACCACAGTATCCAATTTGCCCATGATTTTGCCCTATAACATTTTTGGCCAAAGGCTCCGAAGGAGAGTCATTTCTTTCACAGCTCCAAATGCCATTCTCTAAAAGTGCACTGATACAAGCTCTTCCCACAGAGAAATTTCCTCCTCCTCTTTAACCTGTCTTCCTGTTCACCCACCTCCCCTCCTCCCTCTCCTCCACTTCACCTCTTTATGTAAATACCCCATCTCCATTGTGGGGTCTGAGTCTCCACACAAATCCCAGACCTTGGGCAAGCTTGAGCTCTCACACAGCAATGAAACAACGGGGGAAGACGCCCTCCTTACCAAGGTTCAGAAAGCGGAGGTAGTTGTCATTAACATCATAGTTAGGCTGTTGCAGCGCTGGCTGGGGAGTACAGGCTCCTGGCACTGGGGCCTCCTGGACTGGTCCCATTAATGGGGGTGCAGATAACTCCGAGCGCATTTCTGGTAGTGGTGGTAGCATTTCAAAGGGCTTCAGTTCGTGGAAGAGTATGTCACTCATGTCAAACTGTGGGAAACACAAGAATCAATGAGTTCCTCTGCAGACCCACCAGAGATGTACACAAGCAGTACAAAGAGACACAGGCACATAGTTTTAAATTTTTCAGTGGCCGCATGAAACAGTGCATGAGAAGAAACACAAAGGTTCAACCTAAGTAGCGTGTCACAATGAGTTCAACATATCACTGCCATCAGGATTTCAACATGTCCTCAATACAAACAATTGCTAGTGAAATATTTCAACTACTGCTGCCCTCAACACTAATCCTTCTGCATGTGGTATGCGCTTTCCACTCAGTGCAGGTCTGAATTAGCACAGGCCCCATTCTGAGTGCGTGAGCTCCACCCATGGCTACTGGGCTCCTGTACAGGGCAGCGCGTGCCTTGACCACTGGCTGATAAAATCGTATGTGGATAACCAAAACAAGAAGACAGAGAAAAGAAGGCGAATATGTAGGCCAAGCTACTGTAGGGAGGCAGGAATGACTGGGTGACTGCTGTTAGGGCTTCTGTCAGGAAGACTGCTGACCTCCCCCCAACACACTGGCTTCTGCCAAATTCACCCCACGCCATACCCAGGGCCACTAACACCACGGTGGAAGCACGAGCCCCCTCCTTCCAGACACTGCCCTCTGCTCAGTGTGCCCTTCCCCAACAGGCTCTGCATGGTGGCTGTTCTAAACGAGGGGCAGAGCTACAGCCCCCAAGCCCTGGGGAAGCAGTGGTTCCCGATATGCTGCCTTGTGCTGCTGGTGGCTCAGACATGGGAGCAACACTAGCAGTGCAGAGCTGTTGAGGGTTCTACCGAGTCTAGAATTCTCCCTCCAACACTCCTGTAGG
>RJWM01023190.1:0-32542 GCA_004363535.1 Dasyprocta punctata
AAAAAAAAAAAAAAAAAAAAAAAAAAAAAAAAAAAAAAAAAAAAAAAAAAAAAAAAAAAAAAAAAAAAAAAAAAAAAAAAAAAAAAAAAAAAAAAAAAAAAAAAAAAAAAAAAAAAAAAAAAAAAAAAAAAAAAAAAAAAAACAGCGATATATAAGCACACATATTTGTAGCAGCACAATTTCTAATAGCTAGATCTTGGAAACAACTCAAATGCCCATCAACAGAGGAATGGATATAAAAGATGTGGTCTTTTTATACAGTGGAGTACTACTCAGTCATAAAGAATGATAAACTGGAGAATTTTATAGGTAATGGATGCAACTCAAGACCATATTCATAAGTGAAATAAATCAGATGCACATATGTAAGCACCATATTGTCTCCCTAGTGTAAAAAGTTGAAAAATTAAATAAGATCTAAAATGTACAATAGATATTGTAAAATGGGAAGAAACTTCAAAAGGAAAGAGAATCTGGGATAGGAGGCTAGATAAAGGAAGGGAAAAGCAAGAAAAAACATATACATACATGTATGATAGTTAAGATAGTTATACAACTAATTCCTCTTAGTTCATTGAAAAGAAAGGTATTACTGTTACATTATTGCTAGTATTGTTTGGACAATTAAATGCCAGTATCTTGTACTCTGAGTAACTAATTTAAAAATAACAATATGCAATATATTAACCATTGTTACTTATTATCGTGTTTTGAAATTTTGTTGTACTGCTACCCACATAAGCACACAGGAATCTCTATAATATGCTGTCTTTAATTCTTTTGGGACTATGCCCAGGAACTATGCATTATTACCACCATTTTATGGTTGACAAAACTGGGGGGCATATAAATCAGTATTTGTCCTTTGTCCATAGTTATAGCTAGTAAGTAGTAGTGGGGCTGAAACTCCATAACCAGTTGCATTTGACTCTGTAGTTAAAATGGTTACACATTAGGCTAGTGAGGGTATTTAAGCTCATAGAAGAGGGAAGATCTTTTTCTCTTTTCAGGATGGATAGTGCATCAGCTTGCTAGAGCTGCTATAACCAAGCACTGCATACTGGGAGGCTTAAATTACAAAACTTGTCGTCTTACGATGCTGGAGGTCAAGACAGGATCCAGATGTTCCCAGGTTGGTGCCCACTGAGGTCTGTGAAGAAGGACCTACTCCACTCGCTCTGGCTTGTGGGTAACTGTTTCCCGTGGGTCTTCGCGTGACTTTTCTTCTGTATGTGTCTGTCTCTGTATTTATGTTGATAGTGTAATTCACAATAGCTAAACTATGGAAACAGCCTAAATGCTCACCAGCAGATGAAAAGATAAAGGAAATGTGGTATATATACACTGCAGAGTATTACTCAATCATAAAAAATAAGGAAATCACGTGATTTGTAGAAAAGTGTGTGCCACTAAAAATTACTATGTTAAGTAAAATAAGCCAGACTCAGAAAGTTAAATATCATATGTTTTCTCTTATATGAGAAATCTAAAAACATTAATAAAGATTAAATTATATTAATTAAACTAAAAAATTTATTTAACTTAATTTAATTTAATTTAATTTAAAAATAAAATAAAAAAAGAGAGAGAGATGACAGGAAACCAGGAGGTGACTTCTAGAGATGAGGAAAAGGCTCTGTGGGGGACTGGAGAGGTTAGAGGATTAAAATTAAAATACAATAAATGCATGCATGAACTTCTCAAAACAAACCCCACCATTATATAATGTTAACCTGCACTAATAAAGTTGAATGAGACAATGAGACTATGTATAACACATTATTAGTCTATTTCAAGGTTTTGTCTAGTTACAGCTTCTAATTTGACCAAAGCAGAGTTTTCACCTGTGTGAGTCCTGTCCCCAGCCTTCTAAATTCACATGACAAAAGGGGCCCCTGAAAAGCTGTAATGTACCACCCCTAAAATGCAAACCCCTCACCCAGCAGAGGACCTAGGCAGGCAGCACGATGCATAAACTTCTCAGCAACACTAGGTTCTCCAGCAGCAGCCCAAGTAAAGGGGGCTGAGGGAATACGTTGGTGGGTGGGAAGTTCTCATTAAGATTAAAGAGCAAATTTCCACTCTGCTTGAGATGTTCCCCTCCACATATGCAGAGCCCAGCCCTCCACCTTTGGTATTCACCCTTTCGAGGGTTACACAGTTCACACTCTCAATCACTTGCAAATTCACTTCTTCATCTTCTTACTGAAGACCTACCAAGAGCCAGACACTGCGCCAGGTTTTGCTTTCCCATCTGAAAAACAAAGCCAGATAGCACCAGCATAGCATTGGGGGAGCTAATTGTGCTGTCCGCACAGGCGGTGTCCAGAAACTGTCGTGTGTCTGTTCCCTTCTCTTCCTGTTAGCACACGGGCTGAGGGTTCCTTCCCCAAAAACAACACAGGTCTTCACCTTTCCTGGAAGACAGGGTACGTACTCCTTGAAAGGCCCTTATGCCACAGGTTGCAGGCTCCGTTATCCTTGTTGTCCAGGCTTTAGGACTCTGCCAGGTGAGGACTGGGGAACAGCAGGGCTCAGGGCCTGCTGGGGTTCTCAGCTGCCCCTGTTGGCCTTTCAGAAAATAGGCCCTGACATGCCAGCTCTTCTAGTTTTTCAGGAGATCCAGATTATATGTGAACTCTGCCATTTTTAAATTATTGTTGTATTTATCAGGAGAGAGAGAGAGGGAATATGAGGAACTGGCTCACCTGAGCACAGAAGTGAGAGCAACCCCCCAGTCAGCCCCTCTACAAGCTGGAGCCCAAGCACAGCCAGTGGTATAATTCAGTCCACCCCCACAGTCCAGAGAACCCGCCACACACACACACAGCTTCACGTGTTGATACGTAAATCCCATTGTGAAGTATGAGGAGGGTGGAAATTTTAGTGTTTAAAGGTGGAGCCTTTATTAGGACTAGGAAGGTCAACAGGGTGGGACTCCTATGACAGAATCCTGGTGGCTTTTTAAGAAGAGATCAGAAGAGGCCCACGCTGCCTGTCTGCTATCAGGCAGCACCCGGTCCGTTCCACCTCAGGACCCTGCCAGCAAGCACAGTATTGCCATGAGTGGACTTCCAGAACTGTGAGCCAAACTAAATCTCCTCTTTATAATCTCCCCAACCTACGGTGTTAGGTTATTGGTAACAGAAAACAGACTAAGACACTGGTTGACATGTTGCACTCAACTGGGAACTAGGAAGTAGAAAAGAGGTTTGCTTTTTACCTTCATGTTGTTTTATACCCTTTTTAGCCATATGGTTATATTTATTTTTAAATAAGCGGTTTATTATTTTGAGAATGATTTCAGATCCACAGGACAGTTGCAGAGATAAAAGAGTGACCCTACAACCTGCATCTAGCTTCCCCTTGTGTTCACACCGTGGGTAATACCAGTACATCAGTCAAGGCTAAATCATTACCATTGGCACAATCCTGCTAACTAGTCCACAAGGCATTCATCGCTGTGGTTCCTGTTGTCCTCCAGTCTACGATCTCTCTGTCTTCTCTTGTTTTTCATGCCCTTGACACTTTGGAGCAGGTACTGGTAGGATACAATGTCCTTCAGTTTGAGTTCATGTTTTCTTGTGACAAGACTGGAGTTGTAGGTTTGGGAGGGGATCGCCACAGAGCTGAGGGGCTGTCCTCACCCACTGGGTCACCATCCCTCTGGGGTGGGGACGAAGCCAGAGGGAAAAACTGGAGGCCCAAGAGGAAGGTGCCATCTCTTTCCTCTCCTCCACATCTGTTCTTCCCTCCTAGATCTTGTTCTTGGGAGACAGCTAGGAGTACACACCCAGCACTCCTCTGAGCATTCAAACTCTTTCTCAAGGTCCCTACACTGCCCTTCTAGGAAGTCCAATTGGCCAGATGCAAAGAATTCTGGATGGATTCTCTTGGACTTGAGTTTGGATCCTTAGCCAAGACATCTTAGGTGAATTACTTACTTTGTAAGATGGAGATACCAAGACTCACTCTTGGGAATGTCTGAATGTATATAAAGCACTTGGCCTTTGGTAAGTGATCAGAAGGTGGTCGATGGTATTCTCCTTCCAGCCAGAACATGTAAGGTGTCACAAACCAGTCCTGTATCATTCATTCAGCAAGTTCATGGCAGTCATGGCATGGCTCAGAATCTGAGACCAAGTGATGAATAGAAGCAACAGGACAGCCCCCTTGGAGCTCTCCGCTGGAATGAGAGGCAGATGGCCATCAGATAGTCACAGGGATGTAAAATGTCAGCTGGGATGGATCTCCATTCCTGGAAGGCTTGGTGAAGTCTGGGGAGTCAGGAAGGCGGGGATTCCTGAGTCAGCCCCAGAATGATGAGAGATGAGCTCAGGGCACCAGTATCCCAGACCCTGGAGGGGGGCCTGGCTCCCCCAGTCTGGGCACAGGAAGTGGAGGGGAACACAGTTGGAGGGAGACGTGGCCACCAGCAATTTGGTGAGCATCAGAGCATAGACAATGAGAGACCTGGGAACACTGCATTGAGGCTGGAGGGCAAGGGAAGCCACCCATGGGCAACCAGCCTCTGGCTTGTGTCCGGAACATTCTACCCCATCCACCCCAGCTGCCATAGGGGAGTCTTCATGCTCCCAATTCATTACCTGACATAACTAATTGTCTGGTGACATTTCCCATATTATAGACAAATGTGAATTATGGGCCCAGCTGTTCCCCTTCTTGTCACCAGGAATCGGTTGATAAATATGTTTATTCGAGGTCAGCCTGGCCTCATCCATTAGAAATATTGTTTTTCTAAACATTACATTGATTTAATTTAACTCTAATCAATTTAAAATGGTTCTGACAATTAACAAAAGCTTCAAATATGACCTTAAAGTAATAGGATTCATTAGCTATGTTTAGGATTAAACTTACCCTAATAGGGCAATTTTTCTTCCAAGGGTATTTGGTAAGCGACTAGTGGTCAGTCAAAATGAAATCAATTATTATAAATTATACAGTTAAAGTTGATTATATATCCCCTGCTAATTTGTATAAATAAGGTTCTCTGACAATGGGAGTAATTTATTAATAACTATCTCTCCCCCAGCCCGGGATCACACTTCATGTTACAGCTGCCAGGGCATCTGTAACCCATGAAGTATTATTTTCCAGGGCTGTTCTCGATGTATGCTAATTAAACCCATAATTAATTGAAACAGTTATAGTTAAAGACACAATGCTGGCGCCCTTTGCCCTATTATTCATGACAGTCAACCCATTCAAAGACAATCTGATCAAAAATTCATACGCCAGCTCCGGCGCCCCAAAAGGAAGACGATCATTGTACAAAGTGCTGTTGACATGACAGCTGGTGTGCTGCGGCGGGGCGACACACGGTCTGAACTCAAGCCTGCCAGTCTCTGGGTTTCCCACCCTGTCACCCCCAGCCACAGCCCCGATGGAAGGGACGTGGACTTGTAGAGTAGCAGAGCAGAGGGTCTAGACCAGGGCTCACCGGATCCGATCCATACAGTGTTTAAGAGAAGAGACTTCCAGAAGCTTATGAATGGAGAACTCTCGATTCTCCAGGAAATTTCTGAATTGTCAGAATACACTGAGCCTATTGCTCACGCTCCTTTGCCCACCCCAACCCTCTGTTCTCCCCTGATGTTACCTGCCTGACCCCTGTAGGCACATGAGCTTGAAAACCATGGTCCAGGACACTTCATTCTGCAAGTGGAAAAACTGAGGCCCACACCACATGACATGGTCTTGCCAAGGAGCTAGCATGCACAGAGTCCAGGCAGCCCAGAGCACATGGGACCCGTAGGAGGTAGACACGCAGGGAAGCAGATACCGTCCCTCTGTAGCCTGGTGAGGGCTGGCGGGAGGAGCCTGGTCCAGTGCCCCAAAGCCCAAGGCTCAAAGAGGCCAACCTGAAAGCAATAGGCTGAATCTGTTGCTTGTTTAGGCTGACCCTAGATTCTTTAGGATGGGCCATAGCAGAGTGAGGGAAATTCCCCTGTAGTGTGTAGAAGACACACCACATGCATCTGGTCGCCTTCATGGAGAGGATGAGAAAAGTCCTGAGAACCAAGACAGCAAGATGAAAAAGAACTTTCAGCTCAGAAATGCCCTGAAAACCATCTGGGGACACTCAGCTCTCAGTAAATCACCCAGTCTTCCGTCAAACACAGAGTGTTCAGGATGACAAGGCTTGGGGTCCTGGGGGCCCCACTACTGGAGCTGACAGGTAAGTATAAAGCGTCAAGGAAGCCCAAGACATTTGGGGGAATCTGGGAGTGGGAGGTGGTCACCTGGGGGTCAGGAGTAGACTGCTTGAGGTTCTAGAGGTGAGCCAGGCCTTTCTGTGTCCCCAGGGAAGTACCTGAGGGTAGTTATTTGTATAGGAGCAGCAGGTTGGTGAGGAGGGAGAGGTAGGGATGGTGCGGGGCTGAGGTCTGGAGGCCTTGTTGGCGAGGGCCCTGGGGAGCCCGATGGCACACTCACCTGGGGAGCACAGACACGCCCTTCTGGTGGCAGACCATGTATCTGCGGCCACCACCTCTGTCAGGCTTTCTAATCCATTTCATTTCAGCAGCCCGAGAGGATCAGCATTTGGGCTACCTCACCCCACCCGCCGCCTCTCAGGGAAGGCCCAGGCTTTACAGGACACACCTGTCTCACCTGAGACTGTCCAGGGCTGGTGCCCCCACACCAGTGCCCTGTGGGCAGGAGAACTCCGCCCTGAGCAGCGAGTCACCTCTGGTTCAAATCAACTCTGTCTAATCTAGTAGTCTAGTTCACCTGCACCCCTGGTGCAACCCACATCCCCAGGCCACAGTTCTCCGACTTTAAAATGAAGGGGTAGGGCTGGGCATGGTGGCGCATGCCTTTAATCCCAGCACTCTGGAGGCTGAGGTAGAAGGAGCGCTGTGAGTTCGAGGCCAGCTTGGGCTATAACGCCAGCGCAAGGCCGGCCTGAGCTACATAGTGCGACCCTGCCTCAAAAAACTAGGGCTGGGAGTTTGACTCAGTGGCTTAAGCGCCTGTCTGGCAGGCGTGAGGCTATGAGTTTGATCCCCGGTGCCGCAAAATAAATGAATAAATAAATAAATAAATAAATAAAATGAAGGGGTAGACCCCAGCTCAATGGCTTTGTGACCCAGGTTCCTGAGGTACAGACAAAGTCTGCTGTCCCACCCAATCTGCTGGAGAGTTTTCTCAACCTGTGCCAGACCTAAGTTTTATAAAGAAAAGGAAAAGACACACAATGACACACATATACATGCACACATACACACACACGCACACACACACACACCTGAGCTGTAGGTAACTGCTGGATATTCTGAACTTAAACACAAAAGGAAAAGTTGTCTAAACTGTTTACTTAACATGTATGCATCTTATTGTATATAAGCTACACTTCAGTGAATTTAGTTTTTAAAAAAAGTACGTAAGAGAAGAAAATAGTGCACAGTAGGAAAGCTTTGGAGAATGGTGTGGTGGATCCAGAGAAGCTCGGAGCACCTACTGTGACCTCATCATCCCACCCGGAACTTTCTGCAGAGAGCTGTTTACACGTGCACATTGAAAGCCACAGCAGTGCATCCTGAGAGCAAAAAGCACAAGAAAAAACATTGCAGGTTGGTGGGTCCCTGGGACCCTCAAGGCTGGACGCCAGGCACACATTGGTGCCTCCCCTGCCCTTGGGCTCTACACAGGGCCACACTCCCCCACCCTGTGCCCATTTCAGGGTCAACATCAAGCCCTTGATAACAGGGTCCCAAAGCCACCTCCCATAGCTCTGCCTGAGCCTGTTTCCTCAACAGCAAATTGAGGACAAGGTTCTCCTAAGAACAAGAACATACTCACACAGAGACTCTAACCCAAGACCTGTTCTTCTCTAAATGGGGAAACTGAGACCCAAGGAGCAGCCATACCTTGCTTTTTTGCTCATCAAGCTTTTCCGTCAAGTTCTGTGGTGGCTCCTTCTCTATCCTCAGTACCCTCAAAGCCATGTGGCCTTCAGTCCCAAGCATGTCCATCCTGCAAGTCCTTCCTGGAGCCCCACTCCAGGTGTCTAGGTCATGCCCTTCTACCATGGGTGTCTTTTGCCTTAGCCAAAACTGCCATCTCTCAAGCTCCTGCCCACATAGCGCACCCCAGCCATGGCCCCCTGCTCCCCAGCACCCCTGGTTGGGTTGTGTCTCTGTTCCCAACCTCCAGGAGGCTGGGAAAACATAGCCACACTTACCCAGGGCGGGGAGCCTGCACTGTTTCCTCTCCTGGGAGATGAGTGTGCACTTACAGAGATCGTGATCGTGAGCACCACAGCCAGCCCTGGTTAATGTGTTCTCTCTGGTGAGACTGCCCACCTCCCTCAGCCTCAGTTTCTCCCCTGGCTAACTAAATTTCTCCATTCTGTCCAGTCAGAGGATGAAGGTCATGAATAGATGTTCTAGGCAACCACAGGAAAGGTTAAACATGGAGGGAAAGACAGAGGAAAAGGTCTGGACAGACCTTGAGCGAGCCTGGCCTGGTCTATTTCCTAGTAGTCTTCTCCTCCTTCTCCGCTGTCCAGCTCCCTCAGCTTCCCCAGTATGATCCTGACAGCTATGGCCAATGCTGGTCCCTTTGGGACCTAGCCACAGAGTGGGCCTCCTGATCTTAGGGTAGCTTTCGTTGTGGCTGCAGGCACTGACACGGCATCCAGAGCCCCACTCAGCCCACCCCTTCACTGTGAAGAGTTCTTGGTCACCTCCTGTGCCAGTTGCAATTCTTTCCTGCCCTGGGGTCATACAACCAGTCTGAGCTCCAGTCTTTTTCCCAGACACAAACCTTTGCTTCTGGGGATGGCCAGGAGCCTGCTCACCTTTCAAAACTGGAAGAAATGCACTCGGGTCTTTATCACGCTAAATGACCTCCAAAATGACCACTCCACCCCCACCCCCCAGTGTCACAATGGTATTTGATTTACAGCTCGCAAACTCACAACCACTATCTCCCTCTGATAAAAGGCCCCTGCTCAGTCACCTATCCTGCACACACTGTCATCCAGTCAACCTTGGTTTTAATTTGGATAAGACCAACAAGAGGAAAACAGAACTGTGAAAATCATCAGCAGTCACTGTCATCCTGGCAGCCAGTGTAGACCCTGCTGACAAGACATTCATACACTGACAGATCTTTTTATAAACAAAATTAGGCCTATTACGATAACTAAGTTTTTGTAACCCAGTTTTTCCACCTAATACATAGTGAACTTTTGCTCATGTCCTTAAAATGATCTAGAAGAATCATCATCCATAGCTCTATAGCCCACCATCTACCCACACCATCGTGCATCAAGGTGCTGCACATTTAACCTGTCCCAGTTTGGCCCATCATAAACAATGCTGTCTGGAGTCTTACAGCCAATCACCGGCACATCTGTGATCATGATTTCATTAAAACAGTTTACCAGTAATAAATGCGTTGGGTATAAGGTATGCAATATATCAAGACTTTTGAAAAGTAAGCACACATGGATTGCACACCTATTTGGCTCAGAATTTGTGGGCACTGTCCAGGAGGAAGGGCTGAAGAAGAGCTGGGGCAAAAGAAGTTAGCAATCAGAGAAAGAATCAATGTATGCACCATGTGAACATGATCAAAATGACACCTGGGAAGGGAGCCCCAGATGGCAGAGCCGAATGGGATGGCACAGGCTATGGGCCCATTCTCCTGTGTGAAAGATGGAGAAACCAGAACCAAAGAGATTCAGTTTGCAGTAACTCCTGCTCAGGGAGAAGGTCCACAGACATCAGGTATGCATAGCTGGCCAGGGAAATATGAATAGTTCTTCCCCCTCCGCCTAAGCACAGCACAGATGGGCACTGTGGAGGCCCTTGGGTGGCCTCACACATGCCTAGGGAAAGTAGCAGTAGTAACCTATGAGCCCCCTGCTGTGTGTCCTGTCTGGTCTGAGAGTTTGTGTCTGTTCTCACCTTGCACAGAGCAAAATGAGGCGAGGTGGGTACTATGACTTTATATGAGCTGCCTGTTCTCATTTGCATGGAAAGCAGTTTATGCAAGTCTTAATCCAAATGCAAACTTTTTCTAAAGGAATGGCCTCAGTGGCCAGAGGTAGGGCAGTGGCTCTTCCTGTGTATGTGATTCACTTGGTGGAGCAAGGGGATGTGTCCAAGATGAAAGTTCCCGGCCTCTGCCCTGAGAAGCTGGGGCTGTCGGGTGTCCGTGGATCCTCTGAGCCTGCATCCTTGTCTGCTCCGTAACTCTGAGGTCTTCCGTCGACAGATCATGTTAGAAACGCTCATGAGAATGTAGTTGATTTTCATATTGGGACCCTGTAGGGAAGTTAGCACAGCTGAGTTAAACTTACATTGAGAAATGCACACCCACTAAGGGGTGTGATTTCAGGATCCTATTGTGTATCTACTTTATTCCCATAAAGCTGCGGATTTGCAATCATTTCTTGAGAAGCCAGACTTCACTATCGACCTTTCTGCAATCACCCAGTAGATGGCGCTAACTCATTTTAAATACCATTAAGTGCAACAAGCCCAAGACAGACACAGAAAGGCAAGAACCAATTAAGAGAATCAAAAGCAGAAACGGCCAGTGCTAACTAGCTGCCTTGAAATGACCCGGAGGAAGCCTAACCCCAATCGCATGTAATTTGTAACCTTCTGTCTAGATCTGTCATATTTACTTTCAAAAATCCCTAGCCGCTCCCCAAACCTGGAGTCTGGCTGCTCTACTTGGGAACCAAGATCGAGGACCTTGCAATAATGCATAATGACCAGAAGATGGCACCGCTGCACTCAGAAGGACAAGCTGCCCAAGAAAGCCTAAATCTTAATCTGAAGATTTGAGTATGGCCTGAAAAAAAGATCTGGAAAGGAAAGAGAGGTGGAAACAGGCGCGTTGATTAGACTTGCAGCTTGTCTTTCAGAGGAGTCTCTGAGTGCCAGGCACGGTGACAAGCACTTTACATACACGATTTCAGTTAAAATGATAAAAGCCTAATGGGGAAGTTCTGTGACGTCTCCACTTCTGAGATGAAGCATTGTATGGGAACCAGAGACTGGGACCTCTTGTGCTTTCTCGAAAGAGATAGGGGCAGTGAGCCAATTCAGACCACATTAACAACAGTGAATAGGAGGATAGCTTCTGGTCCTAAAGGGCTGCAAGTTCCTTCCTTCATTCAGCCAGTATTTCACCATTCACTTTGTGCCGGGCTCTGGTCAAGGTGCTACAGAAAGAGAACTAATCAGAGATGGTCCCAGCTTCTAGTATAGAGACTACAGTAACCACTAGGTCAGGGGATAAGTGCTGTGGGGGAAAAGGAAGAATAGAAGGGCCTGGAAGTGCCTGCAGGTGCATTTGAAATGGTGTCTGTAGTAAATCCAGGCTATTCCCATGGCTCCTGAGAGCCAATCATTAAATTTTCAGCAATGTCAGAAGCCATTTCACAAACACATCCATTATTAAAGTTAAATTGTATGACTTTAGAAGTCTTAAGTTATATCCAAAATAAAGTCATAAATACTCGAAACGCAATTTCCCAATTATTTCACATTTTACCATTCTCCATGCCAGAGGGCTAAGCAAACATTTTCTGTGAAGAACCAGACAGAAAATATTTTAGGTCATACAGGTCACAGCTATTGCACTCTGCCCCTGAAGGATAAAAGCAGGCAGAGGCAGTGTGCACCTGAGTGGGTGTAGTTGGGTTTCATTGGTACAAATATGGTGGTGGGCTGGACTCCACCCATGGGTGAGTGTTTCCGGGCCTGTGCTCAGGCATTTATGTCAATCATGTTTGTACAGTGGAAATGCTAAATTCTTGTGTGTTAATCCAGCTGTGCTCTCTTCCCAAAGATGCCACTTTGGTAGTTGCAGTTCACTGTGGTGTGGCTATTTACACCACACAACTGGCAAAGGCTACAAACCATGGCCTCCTCCCTGTCCCCAGGTCTGGTTGCCACACACTTGGCAGCACACCCCCGCCACTGTGCTGGAGGTCTCTCTGAGGGGATCCTCCAGCAGACACTGAAGCTGGGCTCGGTCCGTCCTGCAGCTGCTCATCCCATGGACACGGGCAGTCTGCAGGATATAGTTTTGAAATATGGCCTAACGTAGGAAGAGTGAAACACAGTTTTATAAAAATATATGCATTCCCACTTCATCATTGCAGTCTGTAGCACCTCCCTGCCCAGCATGGCCCTCTGTAATCAATTAGAACACATAGCCAAGCAGCCACAGTTCATGGTCCCAGATCTGATTGCATTCAGTCCACAGGCTGGTGAACCCTGCCTGCCACCCAGTAAATGCACAGGTCGGACCCCACATGAGGCTCTCAGAGCCTCAGAAGATTGGGGAGAGGGCTGCAGGGGTGAGCCACACAGGGAGGGAGCATACCTGTGCACCTCATTGCCAGCCCCTGCAAAGGTAGTATTTAACTCAGTTTTGGGTGATATTGATAGGGCCATGTTTTAAGAGTTTTCATAAACTAAGTGGAAAGGTCCAAAGACTTGCCAATTTTCATAGTGCTTTTCTGATGAGGGTATCTCTGCTGAGTGAATTCCCCAATTTTCATGACATCCAGTTACATCTTGGTTCACTTGACTGCTCTAACTGAACCCAACAAATTTCTCTTTAACAAAATTCATTACTGCAAAATAGTCGCCAACAAGAGTGGCTGACTGTCCCCAAGGGCCAGTGTAAAACAACCCTTTCCCAAGGGCTCTTCTACATGCTTCCCTTGGCAAGCTGCTGGGCTTTTTTTAAAATGACACCTGAAGACATCTGAAGACTACACACATTCCGAACTATTCCCTGAATTACAATAACAGAACTTTATGATACCCTGTTAAGGCTGGCTTTATTAACACCTCTTCACAAATAAGAAACTCCCTTTCTGCATCCAAACCCTTTCTCCCACCTCCAGCACACTGATTCCAAGGCCAGGGCTCACAAGAGCTTGCCTGCATCTGACCTGACGCTCATCCATGCCCAAAACTCTTTCCCTGAGCATAAAGCTCACCAGGGAATGATAAGTAGGTTCTGTCTCCCCCAGGGAACTCCATCCCTCTAGTGATGGCTTCCCAGTCTGGCTGCATGCTGGACCAGTGCGGATGGCTTGGGTAAAAGCCAGCTGATGTACTCGTTTGGGCAGCACATTTACTAAAATAAATGCTGACTGCTGGTCCCAACTTCAGAAATTCCCATCAGCCTGAGGTGGGCACAGCGCCAGTGTCTCCTGAGTCTGTGTAGATTCCACCTGCAGCCAGGGTGGAGAACCATGCTCCAAGCGGTGCACCCACATCCTTCAGGTTGTGACAAGGCAGAGTGTGCATGAGAAGACTTGAAAAGAGGGCCAGGGCAGGGCGGGCAGGCCTCTGAGCAGACAGCTCTCCTCAGCAAGGACTAATTTTCACTAGACTGTCCAGAACCACAGATGGGCACAAGTACACAGACTATCACTACCACACTAACACGTGTAGAGACAGAAACTATGGGAGTCTCCAAGGAAGTAGCCCAGCCATTGACTCTGACAAGGACAATCAGTGATTTCAGTGGCCTTGCTTCATCAGCAGAATGTCCTTATAGCTATAGGTTTTGGACTTTTTAACAGAAACCTTGGTGTTTGGTTGCTGTTTGTTTTGCAGTACAGTAAGCCCCTGACTTATGAACATTTGAGTTGTGAACTTTCACAGGTATACTATGTAGTATAAGACTCACTTTGTCAGATCCAACTTGGGAACATTTTCCCGGAATGGAACTTATTTGTAAGTTGGGGACCTACTGCATTAGAGAACGATTAAACCCAGGACCTTCACACTGAACTCAACCTCAACCCCTCCACCCCACCCTCCTGTTTTTGGACAGCATCTCATTAAGTTGCCCAGGCTGGACTCAAATTTGGGATCTTCCTGCTTCAGCCTCCTAGAGTACTATAATTACAGGGATACATCACCATACCTAGCTACAGAAACTTACTTGACTGCACTGTGAATATCAATATTATAATTCAGACTATTCTATTTTTCCTACCTTGGCATAATGGACAACCTCTAAGTAACTCCTGGGGAAATTTGTTTTATTACCTAAAATAAAACTGGAGTCCACTTTAGTCTCTCTAATGCCATGTGATCATCCCTCTGGGTATGACAGAGATGTAAAGCACTTACTTGCCTCCTCAGCAACTGTAGGGCCAGAACACACCCTCTGTGGTGAACAGCATGGTGTCATGTCTCGGGTGGGGGCAGTGTGGGCGCAATGCCTCCAGGGAGGGGATTAGATCAGAGCTGGGAAACGCGGGCTGGACAGAAACCACATGGCCCCAGGAAGCCCTGGTGAATCTCCCAGAGTGGGGCAGGGTGTGAGGTTGGCTTAAACAACTGTACTGACAGTGCTGGCTTCGTGAGGTTTAACACGCACAGATGTGCCAGGTATGGCACTTCCCAAAGGGATCTTCCATGCTGGCCCCACAGCGAACGCGACAAAAGGTGGAGAAGATCAAGTTCCACCTTTCCCATAGCCCAGAACCCCTCCCCAAAGAAACCAAGGAAAAGCAACCATAAAAATTTCATTTTAATGATACAGAAATAGTATATAGTACATTTCTTTCCACAGCAGCACTTCGTTCATCTCTAAAAAGTTTAACAAAATTAAGGCTAAATCAGAGCAATCTGATAATAAAGGGGTATTTTATGTGGTGGTATTCTGAAAGAATGTTTTCATAACATGTTCTTCAGGCAAAAAAATTTAAAAGTGCTCAACAGGATACCAGAAATGGAAATGCAGTACAAAATGTGACCCTTTGCCTACCAAGAACCACGACACCCCTGGAAAGCATCAACAGGATTTGCTTTCATGAGTGTTTGTGGTAAGATGCTAAGACTTTGCAGAGTTAAAATTTCATAGCACAAGGCCATTTAATAATACAAAACCAAACACAGTTGAGTCTCCAGTATAATCCCTCGAGAATAAATAAACAATGAAAGTGAACAGGATTTAAAAGCACTGGAGAATTATATCTGAAGCCATGGTGCTTAGAAAGATAATTCCTCCATCACGGGCCCTCCTCACTGAACTCTGTTAGGAAAACAAATGAAGACTAAAGTACGATGGGAAAAAAGGAGTGGCCACTGCCCCGAAAGGAGCAGCTCTTCAGCCCTAGTTGTGGGTGCTGCCTGTCACGCTCACTCTTTGCTTCTTCACTATATGGGGCCACCTCTGCCGCTGGACTTCCTACCACTGCTTCCTGAGTTAAGAGAAAGCTCCAGGACTTATTCTAAAATGAAGAGCTTCGCCCAACCTCCCATCTCTTCCTCTGAGTAAGACATCTGAAAGGAGAGAGGAGAGCAGGCCAACTCTCTGTGGGAGTTTCCCTCTCTGAAGTTCTCATCTGGGACAGGAGGGACAATCTCAGAAGTGCGGAAGCCCTGCCTCCATGTAGCCACCTGCTGTGAGAGCCGCACGCAGCTCCTCCACCACCCTCCGGCTTGCTAGGGCCCAGTTTAACAATCCCCTCCTCTCCTCTAGGTCCCACTTGCTTTAGGGAATTCAAGGACTCTGTCCAATGATGGAGAACTGGGGTGGTGTTTATACCACCAGCCCCTAGGGAAACGGCTTTGTCTTTATTACAGACCTTGTGGCACATCTACTTTACCAAGGATATCCTACTTTATGATAAAACGATGTTATTCCAGAGAAATATCTTTCCACAAAATTTTATATTTTTCATGATGCAGCAGATAGTAAGAAACTGTGTATTTTTTTTTCCTTACATGAGAATTGTTTTTCTGTTTCTTTGGCTTCCAGAGCCTCAATTTCCCTAAAGAAATAAGATAGAAAGAAAATCCTTATACCGAATATCCCCTTAAGACTCATTTATGTTCCAAAAACTACTAAAACTTTTAGGAAATTGTGGGTTGAGGCACACATACTGAAAAGTATTTCTTATTAAGTTAATATACAAACACAGATAACAATAGGGTGAACACCATATTACTCAAATTTATGTGGAACAGTTAACACAACCGCAGAATATGATCACAAAAGGAGAAGGGACCTTTGAAAGTGTTCTAGTTCAGCAACTTCCGCCCTGGCCGGTCATCAGGTTTGGAAGGTGAGAGTCTGACCAGCACATTTCCAGCCCAGCATGAGGGTCAGGTCCAGCAGCCATGGCCTGGGATCTTAGAATTTGTACTTTATTTTCCTATAAAACCCAACAGTCTAATCCCCTTATTATAAAGAAGACATGAAAGTCCAAGGAATCAAGCCATCTAACAACATAGAACAGGTAACAAAGAAAGAGTCTAGGTCCTCTGTCCCCAGTACTTCCCCTCCTGCAACAGCACACTGCCTCCTGAAGCTCCCCAGAGCTGCTGCCTCTCACTTCAGCTAAGCAGGTTTAATGGATGCTCTGTACTAAGCTGTCTGGGAGCAGGGACCAGGTCTCATATACCTGTGACACAATCCTAGGTACCTAATCAACATCCAATAAATACCTGCTGGCGGCTTCTCAGTGAAGGTTTAATGTCATATTCTCCAGCACATCTTGGTTTACAATCATCCAAACAGATGAAAAATTATCCAGCCACACAGTGAGATCCAGCGGACAAGGGGAACCACTCCAGAATCTATGAAGATGCCACATTCAAAAAAACAAACTGGAACGACAGCGTAAGTTCCGTAAGACTAATTCCTGCCTCCTCCCTTTGTTCACAAGTGACTGTATGTGGGAGAATAGATGAATCAGGGGACAGCAAGACCATTTACTAAGCATTTGGCAAATATAAATTACAAAAATTCTAAAATGTTCTAAACAGAAAAACCTTAGCAACTGCAACAATTATACTAATTTTTAAATCGTTTCTCTTGGTTTCTATTATGTTTTCCTAGTCTCAGAAAACATTCTTTTCAAAGTGGAGTCAGACTCCTTTATAAAGCTGTTAGTGAGGGACAGGCCACATTTAGCATCTACAACACAGCTCTTTCTCTATCTCTCAGGCTCTCTGTCTCTCCCCCCACAACCTGTTCTCTCACAGATAAACACACACGTATATATTTGGAGGTGGAGGAACACGACTTGCTGTATTTGTATTTGTAGCTATGAATCACGAATCCTGAATGTATGTATGATGAGGAAAAATGATAATCGAAACATTTTAAAAGCCAATAGGATACTACAGAAAACATAAAACTGAAAGCTAAATAACTCAGCAGGTACACGGACCATCCATGTCAAGCGACCCAGGACTGACCGTGCCCCCTGGACACCCCAGGCCAAGGAACAAGGAGGGACAGTCCAGAGGAACAGAGGGACAGGTGAGGGAAGAGGCTCCCCTGGACATCCTGGTGGTTCTCAGGAGCAGGACAAGGACCTGGGTCTCCCTTCCCACTTGCTCTCTTCCCCAGCAGTACGCTCTACCTGGAGAAAATGTTGGAAACTATTTTTGGATAAGGCCCCTCCCACTTACAAGGGCCCCATCCTGTGGAATTAGAATCAAACTGGCTTCTAAGCAAATCATCCAGCCCTCTACCATGCAAGCTGACCAGAGACCTTCCTCACCTTGCATTTTGTCTCCCTTTCAACAGGAAAAAAGACTGTCTTCTCTCTTCAACTGTTAAGTTCAGTCTTACACCTAAATACAGATGCCTAATCACTCCTCCAGCTAACCTGCTAGAATCACACTGGTCCTCACACATCTGTTCTTCATTCAATGCCTATTAGCTATCCAGTGACTGGACTTTCAATGGTCAGAGCCAGAGCAGAATTGAGACACTGCATTCCATGCCCAATCTGTCCCTAGGGGCAGAGCCCGCCCCACAGTCAGGAGTCCCCAGCCTATACCTCTCATCTAGTGATCACTAAATAGCCCAACATAAGCAGTACAAAACCTGGTTAAAACAACAACAACAACAAAATCTACTTATTCATTTAAAAAAAATTAAAAGGTAAGATGGAAAAGTTTTGTACCTTATTATGATTTATAAAGCTAATAAATACTAGCAAAATGGAATGATAAAACCAAAGTATCTTTACAAAAAAAACTGCAGGGCTGGTAAACACTCCAGTTTTTTTAACATTCAATACTGTATAGTCATATGCTATAATACATATGACATCTTTTCTGTCTTTCTGCAAGGTTAGAAAGTCATTCCAAAAACACAACAATATCACAGAATACTCAAGGAATACACATTCCACAGCACTGACATTTATAATCTATGATTCTAGTCTACAACATCCACTGTGGTCTATACACACACTATGGATATATCTAAGAAAACATCCATTTTCTACTTATTTAATCAGAGTGAGGATGAAGCTGCTGCTAACATTTCAATAAAATACGATTCAGATCATCATTATCTCAAGCAAAACCAAACTGAATTTACTGAGTGTACTGGCTGATTGATCAAACTTAAAATAACTGCCTTACTCAAAATAATAAGATATTTCTTTAAAATAAGCCTCTTATTTATTTAAATAAAGGTTTAAATATCTAATATCTTTTTGCCAAATTATCCTATAAATTGTATATTTGTGTAACAATTTGTTATTAGTTATTACTCCAATCCTTTCATAAAACTTACTGTGCCTTGTCACATAAAATAACGCCTAAAAAAATCCTGTCAGTTGACAGTTACGATGACTGAAGAGCCTCAATTGCTGAATACCTTAATCCTCCAGGAAAAGTATGTCAAAAATGGACATTTTATGACAGAATCACTCATTTATCTCAAAACCGGAACAAATAGAAAACAACACCATTAAGGGAATCTCAGTATTTTTCTGACCACTATTGCAGAAACACAGAAACTCAGCAGATTGCAGACATGCAGGAATCAGCAGCATAGAGGAAAGAATTAACAAGGCAAACTCAGTACACCTTTAACAGCTGGATTGAAAGTAAGACTCTTAATAAAATCAAATTATTTCTTCTTCATAGCAATCGTTAGCTACAAAG
Source organism: Dasyprocta punctata (assembly GCA_004363535.1). Taxonomy (NCBI): domain Eukaryota; kingdom Metazoa; phylum Chordata; class Mammalia; order Rodentia; family Dasyproctidae; genus Dasyprocta; species Dasyprocta punctata. The sequence continues at coordinate 18,942 of RJWM01023190.1, forward strand.
GAAAAATTATTTCATACCCTTGGTCCAGAATGAAGAAACATTTATTTACATTCTCAATGGACTGAAAGAGGTTTTAAACTGTCACAATTAAAATTTTATGCTTCCAAAAAATATCATATAATCAATGCAGTTAACTTAAAGCTTCAGGTATTAATAACTTCATTTAGACTTCTTATAAAACCAACACAAACATACTTTCTAGAGTGCAAAATGCTTCTTATTAAATACTTCAGTAACACAAAAGCAACTGGTTTTGAAGCACAGGAATCCTTTTCTGAATCACCACCACACAAAGACACCCATTGCCGGCAATGGGCGTGGAACAGGACCGCCAGCTCCAGGAAAACACAACACTGAGATTTCGTGTTCAGTCTCTTCACCTCTTGGGATGACCCGGCTATTTATACAAGCTCATGGTTGGACTCTGGTACATGCACATATATGCATCGCAAAGAAGTCTGCGAGCACAGCCTTGGATTCTCCTGGAGTCCAAGGAGTGCAGGTCCTCTGGAGACATCTTCAGGTACTCGCCCACTTCTGGGCAGGGGGTCACCTGGGGAATGTTGAAGCCATTCTGACCACCTGTGAGAAGGAAGGAGAGCACTTTTTAGAGCAGTGAAGTTCTAAAGCCTCTCGCTTTCAGCCCTGCATCCCCAAACTACAGTACAATCCTCTGATTCAGTAAAGGCTGACCTTGAGATCCGAATGACCTTATTTTACTTTTGATTTCTACAATTTAAAGGCTCCTTTACCACATGATGGTTTTCTCATCTCTTGGCTTCAGAAAAGATTCTGGGACTAAGAATGAACAAAATTTGTAAAAGGAAATATATCCTGAGAAAAGCCTCAAACCTGCTTCCCAGGCTTCCCTCTGTGTTCAATTGGGAACAATGGAAAATATAGCATTCAGTTCCTCACATTTCCACATCCCTTCCCAGACCCATGCATCCCTGCACACTTCACCAGGAGATTGTTCAATCTGGAGCAGATCCAGCACTGTGGATGTCAAGTTTTAAATCAGTGCACACCTTCAGCATGGTTTGCTTTACGTGCCATCAGGCTGTGCATCAAGATGCTCTGATTCCAAGAAAAGCCCTCAAGCTTAGCCCTCTCAATGGCTTTCCCAAATGCCTTGCCTAGAATTTTAAGTCATAATGTCAACTGGGCAGGCACAGTTACAGATGGCGCTCCTCAGACATCTTAAAGCTGAGAAAAGGCTGACAACTCCTGGTCTGGAGCTTCGCTTCTGGCCAAAAAATGGGCTGCCACTTGGGAGAGGTCTTAGGTTTTTAGAGGACCACAGCAAAGACCTCAGGATTCTGGGCTTGAGAAAGTCAAGAGAGTGGAGGGACACAGACATCATACTTCTCAACCATGCCCGAGGCCAGCCCTAACCTGTGAGCGCCAAAGAGGTCACAGGAGCTGCTGTGACAGACACATCACTTCTGAAACTGTCGCAGAGCCCTGGCCCTCAGATGTACTGAATAATAGCTAATGTCCTAGAGAGTACAGTTCATCACCCTTTTCAGGGAGAAACATGTTAAATGCAGAACAGGCTTATTTTCCAAAAAGGATATTTACTTCTGGGCTTGGCTTTTGTCATTTCAAAGATAACACAGTTTAGTGTAAAAAACAAACACAAAAACAAAAACAAAAACCATGAGATCAGAAAGTTAAATACCACCTATGTGACCTCAGCTTTCATACCAGAAAAATGGGATATATTTCCATCTTTCAAAAATTTAGGTAAAATGACTTACTGTTCTGCCAGAAAGGTTTCATACGACTGTGCTCAATAAAGCTTACTATGGTTTACATAAAAAAATGAGAGGAAGAGGAAACTAAAATCTTTCAGCCCTCAAATAAGAATGTTAGAACTATATTCTTAAAAAGCATATACATGTCAAAGTAACACAATATTATTCCTTATAATGTTACTATTATAAGGAATAATAGTATCAGGATATTAAGGCATTTCATGACTAAAGTCTGTGTCACCAAGATATTCCTGAAAGGATTTTTTCACAAAACAAACTACCTTAGTACTCAGAACAGACAGTACCACTATGAACTATCCCACCACAAACCCACAGGTTGCCACATGTGGAAGAAAGAGGTTAGACACACCATCCCGGTCGGCCATGCTGTCAAAGAAGAGCCAGGCAGAGTCATCTTTCCCATACTTCACAAAGGCTACATAATGGCTCGTTTCTATGCAGAGCACAGCAAACAACTCCATCTTCTGGCAGGGGATGCAGCCGTGTCTCCAATCCCAGTCAGGCAAATCTTTGGGGAGTGACACTGGGTTATATTTATGATTCAACCTCTTGGGATGAAGGTGGACCTAAAATGGACCATGAAGAGAACACCACAAATGAGCTCAATGAAACGCAGTAAGTAGAGGGATTCCACTGACTTTTTAACAACAACATCCACAGAAAATAAAATCCACAACCAACTACTTCACAGATGTCTATCAGTCCCAGAATGGAGGCAATATATAAATATCATTTTATTATGAATTTCCAAAGCAAAGTATGAGTTAAAGACTTTTTAAAGTCTGAACTCAGTTTTCACTACACATAACTTACTGTTGTTCAACGAGAGATAATCCAGTAAGTGAAGGCAGCTTACTTGAGTGTTGCAGGTTTTACAAAACTGCTTGATCTTTCCAGAGGAGATGTCCGGATCATCGTAGCATTCTCTACACTCATACATAGCAAGTCCTCCACAGATCCGGCACTGCCTGGGAGCTGGAGTAGGGGACAGGAAGCAAAGTTAAGGGGCCTTTCAAAAATGCATTCTTAGCCGGGCAAGGTGTGCACTCTTCTAATCCCTGAACTCTGAGGCAGGAGGATCAAAGATTTGAGCCCTCTCAGGGCAACTTAGCGAGACCATGTCCCAAAATAAAAAATAATAAAAGGGCTGCAGAGATAGTTCAATTCCTAGTATCACATCAAACAAACAAACATTCTTTTATTAAAAAGATAATGTTCATGGCTTCAAAAGAATCTATTGGTCTCCCACCCTCTTAAACTTTAAGTTGGATTTTTCTAGATTTAAAATATCAGTGAAAATATTCTTTTTAACCAAATAGCTGCTTTTTAAATAACATATTTTAGAGTGTTTTCTTCTTTGATCATAAAATGTTCACTAATGAAAATTCAAGATACAAAAAAGACTAAAGAACAAAATTGAAAGTATCTACAGTCCTAGCAAGAGACTCACTGTCAATATTACTATTAATTTTCTCCGATTTTATGCCTGAATATTTATATAACTATATGTATACAGGTATTTACAGAGCTAGGTATCTATCAATGTCTGCACTTTTCACTTAATGCTACATCATGACCATTTTCAACACAATGGTCAGGTCAGGCCAGGAGTTTGGCTCAACAGCTTAAGTGCCTGTCTGGCAGGCACGAGGTTGTGAGTTTGATCCCCAGTGCCACAAAAAACAAAAACAAACAAAAAATTTAATAAAACACACGTCTTCAAAACCATGAATTTTAAGAGAAGTTTCATTGTATAGATACACAATTAATTTAATTACTGGCCTGTTATTAATACTTAAGTTTTTTCCAATTTCTTATGACAATAAGCATATCTACATATAAAATATTTATTTTAATCTTTAATTTTTTTCCAGAATAAATTCCCAAAACTAAAACTATTGGTTTGATATTTCTAAGCTCTTCAGATACTGAATTTTCAAGATATTACATCCATGATCAATGAGAATGGCCTGACAGACTATTTCTAAAAAACAAACAAACCAACCTAAAAAACCGTATACTTACTGTCTTCAAGTAAATCTGTTATATTTAATTCCAAAGAAGGAAAAATTTTTTTAAATAATTTAAAGTCTTTCCCAAATCGAGGCATCTGAATAATCAAACATGATGGTGCCTACAAAGAAAGCGACAGAAAGACATAATTTTAGAAGAAATCAAAGTGCTGAGAAAAAAAGGTTTCCCTATGAAACTGAAATAGTCACTGCTGTCAAAGCAAGCAGTTTTAACCAAATGCTGATGGCCCAGAAAACAAGATTCACAGAGTGAAGGTGGAGCGTGGATGCAACGCAGCCGCGACCACTAGTCTGCCAGTCACCCCCTGCCCTGTGGACTCGGCAAGACCAAGAAGGCAGGGGTTCAAGTCTCAGGTCCAGATAACACAAGAACTACCTGGTATCATTTTATTTTGGGTTTGTACTAATGAGGGTTTTGGATAAAGTATTTTATCAAATATTATAGAAATTGTCATCCAAGCAGAAAGATATTCCTGAGATAGGAATTAATAAGAAACTGTGGTTGCTAAGATTTTATCAAAACCTCCTTTCAGAGGTAACAACAAAAATAAACCACGAGCATGCACTTATTAAATTATAAAGATACTCAGGAGACAGCAAAAAGAAAACTCACTGCATCATTTGTTCATTAACAAACCAATGTGAGTGAACTGACAGACATTTTGCCTCTTCATGAATAAGGGAAAAGTAAATATTCTCTTTTGATATACTTGGATAATACATTTGGGTAAAATGACCATTTTTTTAATTCAGCTTTTTATGTTAAACTACTTTAGGGGTTTCAAGTTACAATTTTGCTTTGTGGGTTTTGGCACCAAAAACCTAAAAAGGTCAAATTTAAGTCTAATGTATTTTCTACATGGACAAAGTTTAAATATTTCACATTTTTTAAAATTTGTGCTTTTTAACAGCTAGTCTCAGTTGGAACAACTCAACCAACACTGACTCTGTTAGTTCTCTTAAGAATTCTCCAGACTTTCACAGAAAACACAGTGACACTAACCTCTGCAAATTTCAGGTTACTGTTGATAAATGACCATTCTAATAACTGCTGAATTGTAGGAACTCCAACTTTCTCATTTTTTTCCATAAAAATCTGATAGAAGTAACAATCTTGCACTTTTTGACCTGCTGATCTAAGAACATGCAGAGAAGAACACACGTGATTTATTTATTAAATTATTAAATCAGATTGTGAACTTGCTCCCGCAGGATTTGAGAACAGCAAACCCATAAAACTGATGGAGCAACTTCTTCTGGTGGTCTGAACAACGGCAGACAAGAAAATTCAGATGAAATAATAAAATATAATTATGCACAAGATCATATGTGATTCCTTGTTTTAGTTTTTATTTTGAGAAGTTCTCTTGGTGGCCAGAAGAAAAATTATAGAATAATGTCTCTAGTCAAGAAGCACTGTGAACAGTAATAACCAGAAGCTAAAATCAGTTAGCTCAACTTCATTGTCAAAATGTAGAAAGTAGCTAACTACATTTGATGTTGAAGCAAGGAAACAAATGCCTTATATGCCTACAGGACATTAGAAAATCTTCTAGGTCAAACTTTTTTTACATGAAGGTCCTAAGAACTAAAGAACTACTGTAGACTCCTCAGCAAATCAAGAGCAGACCAAGGTATGACATCAAAAGGGCAATATTTTTCTGCAGAAGCCAAAAAGCATAGAAAAATTAATAGGTAGCAGAGAAAAATAAAAGAAAGCAAGAAATAATGAATGTGAGTAGTCGTAACAGGAATGAATAATGATGGTGGCTGGAAAAGAAGGGATAGTGGCTGAAGGGAACACCAAGTTACATACTCAGAGAAGGGACCAGAAAGACGGAATAGGACATGCACAGCTTTGGGATACAGGCCATAAGAGTGGGACAGGGGAACAACAACCTCTCACACCTCACTCCTAAAGTCACAGAAGGCAAAACCCTAGAGAATCACAACGAAGCTGGTGCAAGCATGCTGACGTGTTCTCCACTAAGGAAAACCCAAGAGCAGAGGACACAAATGGGTTCCCTTCACAAGAAAATGGACATGGCAGAGAAGAGAAAGATGCTCATGATCTGTACAGTTTTGGACTATCTACCTCCATGACATAGACTGTAATGGGTAGACACTAAAGTTCTGTACGGGTTCAGGGCTACCCAGCACCACAGAACACAGCACAGGTATGACATATTCAATTAAGATTGCCCGGACTGTGTTCTATAAGGAGAGGTACTCAGAAATACAACCCAAAAAGTCTTCCATATCTCTGCTTCTTGACTGCCTAGGTAATTCCACTTTTTTTCTTTTGCCTGCCTCCAATTACCATCCTCTCTTGTTAGTAACTGTGCCTTTAGTTTCACTTCATCTAATATACACGCAATTAGTCACTATGATTACTACCATCGTTATCATTGTTTTTTAAACGTTTAGGTCTAATTTATCCAAATTTACTGATCTCTGGATTCCTCCCTGTTTCTTGCATCCCACTCCTTCATTCTAAATTCAGTTTGTCTTACTAAAGTATATCTTATAAAGCGTCTCTGAGTGGTAATTCAGTCCTGGTTCCTAAGAAATTCTGTACATCTTTATTCTTAGAATTTAAGTCTGCGGAAAATTCTGAAAATCTCATGAGACACTACTGCTTCCCTATTCTCTCTAGCACCTCCTTCAGGATCATTAGAATCCCTCTTCCACAGCACACTTTGCTCTCTGGAGACCTCATCCTCCAGCCCTGCATCAGGAGCGCCTCCCACCGTGCGCTGCCCTGCCCAGGGTGCACACCGTCCCAGGAAATGCTATGTGTGCCTGTTGAGTTGATGTCATTGGTCAAATCTGTGTTTATTTCCCATCAGTATTCGCTTCTTCTTTTGTCTCTTCTGGCATTTAAAAATATAACCTCTTTTGGACTAACTTATTATTTCCCATTTTTAAGGCACTCATCCTCCATAGGTTCCATCACCTGACTCCCTGGGTCAGGAAGAAAGGTGTGTGCAGGGGAAGAATGATACTTGGGGAGAAGAAAGACTAACTTAAAATATCTTCTTAGGGCCTTTAAACAGTAATTCGAAATATGAAATGGCTGCTTGGGGATGGGGTGGGGTGGGACAGCGGACCCCTCAAGGAGCATAAGAACTCTGCGAGGCCCTTCCCAAAGGCCCCAGGGACCTCAGACTGAGCAGTGCCTGCCTCTTCTCCTATCCCCTCAGAAAAGCACCGCACTATTCAACCTATGCTAATACTGGGAGGGGTTATATCCCTTAGGTGTGGGGCATTAGAAAAGTAAAACAGATGAAAACAACTGTTTAAAGCAAGTGGAATTTATTACTTTAAAAGATGAAAAAAAAAACTGACCTTTTTCTCAACTGCCTGCTAGTTGTCCTATATCATGTATTAAATATATCTTTCCTTCCCAATTTGTGTTTGAAGGCTGACTTCTAAGTTACTGAAATACTACTGAGCTTTCTATTCAGTTCTAGTGATCGATTCTTCTAATTTTATACCATTGAACACTAGTTCAATGTCTATTGCTTTGCCTTTTAAGCTTGAAATAGAATTCTTAAAAAAGTGTTCTTTATCCACTTCATTTTGTAGAGAACTCTAACATCACTCTCCTTTCCTGAGTTTAAAAAAAGGTAAAGGTTAAGATCCCGCTGATGTGCCAATTATTTTATAAAATATTAGAATCATCGAAGTGTCTAACCTTCCTACCTAAAATACAATCTCTCTCATTAATTGAATTACCTTTTTTGCCCTGTGTCTTCAAAAATCTATCTCCATAAAATTGACTATATGATATTTTACTTTCATTAAGTATGGAATTATTCCTTTTTCCTATCTTAAAGTAATTCTAATCATTTCTAGAGAGTTCTTCTCAAGGGTTTTCTAGGTCTGCCCAAAGCTATTACCAATTTTGACCAGATGATAAATAAGTATACCAGGTGTTTATGTATCACGTCTTACTTCCTACTTTAGAACATGCTGCACAATATACAACTACAACTGTGGCACTCTCCCCTCTTCCTTTCTTCTTCTTGCCCATCTGTTCAACACTAGCATCAAACAACATCACTTAAGACACACAGGAGAGCAGCACTTGTCTACAATTAAATTTTTAAGGAACAGGATGGTACATTACCAAGATTTCCCACACAGAAACACAGGTTTAAATGGAGACAGGTTCATCACTCAAACAGTTACACTAAACTACCTGAAAAACTCAGCATCTAGAATATACCACTAAATTCAAAGTTTTCCTCAACTTGGCAGGAAAAAGACTAACTTGCAAAACTTAGAACAAGAGAGCTAAAGCCAGATGTGGTAGCGCATGCCTGCAATGCCACCACTCGGAAGGCTGACACAAGAGGATCACTGAGAGTTCAAAGCCAGCTTGGGCTACAAAATGAGTGCAAGGTCAGCCTGAATTATATAATGAAACCCTGTCTCAAAAAGATGAAAAAAAAAAAAAAGGAGCTAGTTTAAGACTAACTTAATCCTTTAAGTGACAGGCAATCAAAACCAATGTTCTCACAGTGTTTAACTAGATCAGAACAAGATTCTTTTTAAATGATCATTGACTAAAACTATAAAAATATTCATATGGTTTCATAAGAAAATGAATTGCAATAATATTTGTTACTGGGATTAAAATTAAAAGCACATTAAGCATGGCACTATGGAAAGGCTAATGATGACAATTAATTTGCATTGATAATTGCCTAGCATAATAAACAGACCTAAATGAATAAAATAGTAATCAGTAAGGAAATCATTCCTACTGAATAGTAGCAGCAAAAGACAGATGGTGCATTATTCCTAATGCTTCTATTTATTGATTGATGATTGATTTGATTTTTTCGTACTAGGAATTGAACTCAGGGCCTTGAGCTTGCTAGGAAGGCACGGTATCACTGAGCTCCATCCCCAGCTCCAATGCTTCTATAATATTTTAAAACTTACCTTATTTTTAATAATGGTTCTACCCTTAAAATGTGGTGAAATAGGATATTTAAAAATTCTTCAGGATCTAAAAGAAAATTAAAAATTAAATAAGTCACAGGTAAAACTAAAATTATTCCATTCTTTAAAATTCATTTTTACACTGAATTCAATCCCATTCACTCAATGTTACTTCAATTAAAAGCATAGTTTTCAAGATTTCCTGATAAGGGCTGGGAGTTTGGTTCAATGGCTTAAGCGCCTGTCTGGCAGGCGCGAGGTTGTGAGTTTGATCCCCAGTGCCACCAAAAAAAAAAATTTCCTGATAAAGGGAAGTTACAAAGGATATTTGCATGTTATGAGAAAGTTCTGTGTTCCAATTGTGTTATAAATTTATTGTATTAGAAAGGTATAATGATTCACATAGAATGAAGTAATTTTACTTTGGGCAGTTTAAGATAAGCAGGACAAAACCTGAAGTATGCCCTGAATTTTCTTACTGTTAAGTAATCATCAATTACAGTTGGTTAAGTACACTGCTAACAACTTCAAAGTCAGAGGTTGAATCTTTGCATAAATCCATTAGCTATGAATACATTAAAACACTAGCCATACACTTAATCATAGTCAACTGTTTAATAATGCTCTCTTACAAGAAAAACTAGGTGGGAAACACAGAGCTCTCAATGCACCCCTTCACCACAGAAAGAGAAACAACTAGCCGGGCATGGTGGTCCACGCCTTCAATCCTAGCACTCAGGAGGCTGAGGTAGGAGGAGCGTTGTGAGTTCAAGGCCGGCTTGGGCTACAACGCGAGTGCAAGGCCGGCCTGAGCTACATAGTGCAACCCTGCCTCAAAAAACTAGGGCTGGGAGTTTAGCTCAGTGGCTTAAGCGCCTGTCTGACAGGTGCACACTTGTGAGTTCAATCTCCGGTGCTGCAAAAAGAAAAAGAAAAAAAAAAAAAAAGAGAAACAATTCAGAATATCACTGCTATAAGGAAAGGAAAGAACTTTTTGTCTATTCATTTTAATACAGTAGAACAAGGGCAGCCTCTTAAAGGGGTTCATTCTTACACATCACTGTATTTTTAGAAGAGAAAAAGAATTTACAAAACAGAAAGAAAAAAGTGTATTGCGTAGAAAAAAGTTCTTTTTTGTTGTTTGTTAGTTTGTTTGGGGGTGCTGGGAATCTGAACCTAGCATAACAATACAGTATTCTACCACTGAGCTATATCCCTGTGCCTCTCATTCTAACTTAAAATTTAACCACAAAATAATACATTTTAACTAATAATTTAGCATATTTACATGGTTTCAAGTTTTTTTCAATGCATATGCTATAAAGGAAGATGGTCACCTTTTTCTTCAGAGGTAAATCCTGATGCTGCCTCAACTTTTTCAAGTATTTTCCTCAGTTTCATAATTTTTGTGGCACATACATATCCGTATCTATGTTAGTAAAAAAAAAAAAAAATTATTAGTTAACCGGTACTGGCATATATATAAATTATGTAATACATTTTAATGACACAAATAACTCCAACATTTCATATATCAATAGACTAGGCAATTATTTTGAAGAATATAATTATAGGCTTCTTATTGAAGTTTCAACAATTAAAGATCTAGTACCAGAATTATCCTAGACACTATTACACACTTCAAAATAACTATCATATAATAATGGGAAAATATTTTTACAGTTTATGATGATTAATTTCTTAACTAATTTTTGTCTAAGAAATGATTTACTTTATAAAATAGAATACACCATTTTAAGAGAGAAGATTCTTTTCATACCAAAGGATGAAATGGTCACCAAGATAAATAAGAAAGGGAACTGATGAGATACTAAAAATCTACAATCTGCAATCAAATCAACCAGCATCATTATGTCATTTTCTCTCTTCTTTGAGTACAGAACACATTCAATAAGCTCAATGTCAATCCTTTACAAAATGCTAACTCTAAAAGTGGTTCCAGAAGAGACCTTAGTGGCCACCATTGGCCTAATAAGGGCAAATGAGAACCACCTCATCTTGTATGTGTTTTTATTCTGACTATTCATTCACTATTAACTCTCTTCAACCAACATATGTTGCGCATCTACCACTTACATACTACTCTAAGCTGTTTTCCACTGAGACTACAAAAGGAGTAAGGTGAGAAAGACAGAAGTTTGTGGTGGAGACAGCAAGATTTCACTATCACATACAGCCACAAAGCAAAAACAGATGTGGGCACTGCAAACATGTATTTTACTATAACAGAATATGGGCGTGACTCACAGTAGCTGTGCCTGGGGAGAACAAAAACCCATCAGTGTGCATTCACCCACTTGGCAGATAAATGGCAAGGTATGTACAGGAGCTCCAAAGTAGCAACAGGTGAGTTTTACCCATGAAATGCTCATTGCTAAATTTCTGTGCATTTAGGGTTTGTTTAAAAAAAAAAAAAGTTTTCTTTTGATTTTTCTGGTAGAAGTAGCCCAATTCAGTACAATAGTACATGAAAAACCAGATTTGCAAGTTTTGGAGGAGGTCAAAAATGAATCATTAGATTACTCATACATGGATGATGAAGATGACAATGACTTTGATTTTGGTCATGTGAGCCAAAATGGTGCAAGAACTGACCAAAGGCAGAGTAGATGTTGTTGATGAGTTATGCAACAACCATGATGGCACTCAAAACACAAAGCACTGGCCAATAGTTGTGCTTTACGTGATCCTAAATATGTTTGGCATATACAATTTAATAGCTTATAAAGAAAATCCAAAAGCAAAATACCACAAAGAAATTTTCTTAGAGGACTGAGACTGGAAGTCATAAGAGATCATTTACAGTAGAGGAAAAACAAAAGGTTTCTGTACAGGGAACTACACAAAAAAAATTGTGGAGCACACTGGTAAGCTGACAAGTGAACAGGTAGATCCAGCATCAGCAGTTCTACCATGACAACAGGAAAACCAAAAAGATATCAACTGTGCCCTACAAAAAAGGAAAAACATCTGTGCTATCAGTATAAATGATACTCATGTATAGAACACACCATTTTCACATGTGAAGACTGCCTTGGGTGTGACAGGTGAAGCAAAGATTATTTCTGTGATCAACTTGTTTGTATTTACATTGTAGTTCACATAGGCATTTATTTCTGAAGTTACCTTTTAGGTTTTGGAAGCAAGTAAACAGCTGATGTGAAAATCAGAAATATATTCTAACTACTCATTATATACTTGATATTTTATTTTATTAATATCTTATTTTCCTAAGTGCATGTTGTACAATATAGAAAAATACTCCCGACAAAAGAGGAAGACGCAAAAAATGACACGAATGGCCACACAGGAAAGGAAAGCTAAGCACATGTGTTATCCGTGTAAGTGAGATAAGTGCATGGAACATGCAGTTGTCATGTATGAAGACTGCCTTGGATGTAACAATTAAAACAAAGATTATTTTTGTTGTAGAGTTCTATTGGTATTTTCATTGTAGTTCATATAGGAATTCATTTTTGATGTTACCTTTTAGGTTTTGTAAGCAAGTACACAGCTGATGTGAAAATGTTGATGCTTATTCTAAACATGAAATATATATCAAAAATTGAAACTTTAAGCCAGCGCATGCTTTAATCCCAGCACTCGGGAGACTGAGCATTGTGAGCTCGAGACCGACTTGGGCTACAATGTGAGCAAGACCAGCCCAAACTACATAGTGTGACCCTGTCTCAAAGAAAGTAGGGCCGGAAGTTTGGCTCAGTGGCTTAAGCGCCTGCCGGGCAGGCACAAGGTTGTGAGTTTGAGCACCAGTATCGCAAAAAAAAAAAAAAAACTGAAACTTTTTATTGATATTTTATACATTGTATAATATAATAAGAACCTCCTGAAAAAACAGCAAGACCTACAAGATGCCAAGTATGTCCTAAAAAAAGGCGAGGAAAGCAAAACACATGTGCTGTCAGTGTAAGTGATACATGTGTATAGAACATGCTGTTGTCTGGTGTGAAGACTGCTTAGGTATGATAATAGAAGTAAAGATTTTCTTGTAGAGGTATTTTGTATTTTCATTGCAGTTGACATGGGAATTTGTTTCTGTTATTTTTTTTAAACTTTGTACACCAAAAGCAGTTGTTGAAAATTTTTGATGCTTTTTTATAAACAGTAAGTATTAAAAATTATTTTTGATACTTTTTTCCAGTTAAGTACTCATTGCTTAATACAGTTAAGACTCATAAAATTAAAAGTAATAATTTATCAACAGATATATTCTAAAGAATAAATGTGGGAATTACACACCTACAACAACATTCCTTTATGACAAAATTGGTATTATTAATGGACTTATGGTATTTTAGAAAGAAGGGAGAAGGTGGCAACATGCCTTAGAGCAGTGGTGACACACAGCGCCCTCTCTGTTGGCCCATAAGTAAAGTCACCCCATTTGTTTTTCCTAAACTAAAACCTCAGTACTCAGGTTTAATTGCAGTGTTGGCACTTTACAATAAGTAAGTGGGTTTTGGATTGCAGTTTGGGTACTCAGTCTCTAAAAGGTTCATCTTTACTGCCTCAAGAGTTTTGAATTTGACTTGTCTTGTTCTAGTATCGACTATTTGGGGGGAAAATTAAAATATTTTTTAAATGTCTGCCTAAGACCAAATGATCTGAAAATCAACAATCATAATTCCCATAAAACTTAAGACTATTATAGAATTTAAGAAAACTAAATAATACAAGAGGGAAAATGTATTCTTTTATAGTTTACTTTCCTAGTCATGTGATATAGTAGGTCATTCAAAATGCTCATTAAATTTCAGGGTTTTTTGATCAAAATCTTGTATCTATCTTTAGGGCTTTT